>JAJOZX010001924.1:710000-756255 GCA_023014485.1 Bathynomus jamesi | reverse complement strand
CGAAAAAATCAATGTTATTGTCCTTAAGCAGTTGTTGAGTCGCAAGTGCTTTCATACAGGGGGCTTTGTCGTGAAGAAAGGTTGCCTGTTCAACATCCAAAACACACTCGGGGTCTTTCAAAAACGGAATTACATGTTGGGCTAAAATTACATTTCGAAAATAAGGCCCATCCCAACTGGTTCCTCTTGGTTTGATAACCCAGATGAGCTTCCGAATAGAGAACATAATGAAAACACCCACACATGCTGGATTTTTTACTATTTCTCGATACTACTGGTCGTCTGGGACTTCATCAGGAGTTGTTGCCCAAACCCGATCATTCTGAAAATTTGGTTTTCTGGAGACATAAACGAAGAAGTCATCGCTGACAACCAAGTGAAGGAAATCGTCTTCCGTCCATTCCTCAAGATAATCACAAAACCATAGCCGATCTTCAATATTAAGATCACTCTTCCGTGGCTTAGCTATTTCATGCCAAGCACTCAAGCCTTGGCGAACTCGAAATTGATGCACAAGTTGCCGATTGACTATCTTACCACGACGGATAAGTATCTCTTTCGCTACCTCAGAGCAGCTCTTCTTTCAGCGCCGTGATGCAGCAAGCACAATGTCTTTCGATTCTTGAGATAATTTCTCCGGTCTTCCTCCTCGAAATTCTGTTTCACAATCTTCAGGATTCTTATTCCAATTCCTTTTGACAAAGTCTTCTGATCTTTTTAATCTCTCAGCCACCCAGTGTCGAGTTATGAAAGTTGCACCAGCTTCCTTTGCTTCACGAAATGTGACAGCTCGAATGCAGTCAAGAACTCGCTTTTTCTCTGAATCGTTCAAAATAGATGATGCCATGGTTTCTGTGGGGAAAAAAATGGTAAGAATTAAAATCACAGGAATAGAATATAATGATTTTTATTCAGATTTTAACGCTCTTTCAAGTGGTCTCGCCGGTTTTTATCTATCTCTTCTAGTTTTTGCTCTACAGGGGGGGCAATCATTTCCTGACACCCCTATATAGTAATATATATATGTATATATATATATATATATATATATATACATATACAGTGGAACCTCGCTTAACGAGCATAATTCGTTCCCGAATTGTGCTCGTTATGCAAAATGCTCGTTAAGCAAGGCAATTTTTTCCATAGGAATCAATGTAAAATATGATAATGCGTTCCATGCTTAAAAAATACTTAAAATAATATTTATAATGATATTTAAAGGCGTTTTTTAAATTATTATTGCATGAAATGAAAAGATTATTAATAAAAATTAACTCAAAAGAGAATGTAAATAATTAGTAAACGGTGAAATTTATAAATAACTTACGAAGAGAGAAGGTGCTCCTGACGCACGCAAAGGAAATGAAGACAGGGGAGGAGGAGAGGGTTATTGAGGGGAAGGAGGAGAATCGTCTTCGTTCAATGCAATAACATTCTCGACGAGCTCACAGTCACTAGCTTTAAATTTTTTAGAGGCACTTTCACTTTCTTTTGGATCCTTTTTCACGAGGAAACTGTCTAGAGACATTTGTTTTTGTCTACGCTTTAAATTTTGACGAAATATTTTGCTCGTTAAGCAAAGTGTCGCTCGTTATGCAAGGTAATTTTCCCCCATTCTTTTGGCTCGTTATACGAATTTCTCGTTATACGAGGCACTCGTTAAGCGAGGTTCCACTGTATATATATACATATATATATATATACATATATATATATATATATATATATAGATATATATATTACTATATATATTACTGTATATATTACTATATATATATATATATATATTATATATATATATATATATATATTACTATATTATAGGGTGTGTCAATTTGGGAGGTGAAAATTAATTTTTGCCAATTCCTTCACTGAGGGGTTTTAAAAATATGTTTTTGGATGTGAAGAATTCAAATCTGCTATTATTTTTGTGATTGCTCAACACTTAGCTTGGTAAATCTACGTTTGTTTAAAAAGCACATAAATTGCTCTCGGAAAACAACATTTATTAATTTTAGCTTCTCAAAATGTCAGGTAATGCTATAAAAATTCTAGTTTCTCTGCATAAAACATATCCTAGTAATCATAAAACATATCCTTGTAATCATAAAACAACATTAGAAAGTAATGACATCAGTAAAAAAAATATTTAAACAACAAGTTTCATCAAGTCTTGCTTTGATTCGTTCTTGGACATCAGCCGCCGACTTGCTTCTTGGCCTCTGATATAGCCCTCACGTTTCTCATGTGTATACACCCTGCCTGCTGCCTCTGTGACTTGTTTCACACACCTCTCTATTGACTGAGCATGACAGGGCCACTGTGGAACTTGCATAGGCTTGTCAAAGAACTTCTTTACTTCCGCTGTAGTCAGTTTACATGTCAAAGGAGGTTCAAATACCCCGTCAGACCAGTCTGTCAGCTCCAACACGGAAGAAGCACTGGGGTTGATGGAAGGTGTCTTCCTGGGACGTACAGAAAGATCTCCAAGTGTGTCATCATCTCCACCCCTCATGTCAACAATCTTTTGGACACCAGCTCTCCTCTCCTCACTGTCATCTGAGCACAAGAGTGTCTGGATTATCATTTCGCTGAATGCATACCATGCTGAGCGCTTGATGGTTGGCAAAACGGCATCCACTACAGCCTTCTTTTGCAGCCTAACTAGCCGCAGCTGAAACAAGATGTGGCGTGGGCCTTCCACCCAAGAGTGTTTTACTTTGATGTTGAACCAACAGGGGTAGTACACACCAACAATGTATTCCACTATCAGTCTTAAGTTGTTGAGGGTTTTGCCTTTAAGGCCATGTTGAGAGTTTGATGAATGAAGGATCAATTTTAAGTTCGGTTGCAGTGTCTAGCATCTTGCCAATGTTACCTGTCCACTTGTTGTTAGACAAGATCTCCCCATCCAGTGCTGTGATCAAGTGTCGCAGGGGTAACTCGTTAGTGTGGAGGGCACAAACCAACCAGATCAGCTTACCGCAAAGCTTGACCTCTACCCAATGCATGGAACCACCCTCCCAGCCGGTGTTAACATTTGTAGAATCACCTCCAATGGCCTACAGGCTTTTATCAATGCCCTTCTTCTTCATGAAATCTACAAGATTATCAGCAATAACTTCAGCAGGTTTTTTTCTCGTTGAGCCTTTCTCAGGAGTGAAGTGGTAGAGATATCTTCCACCTGGCTCAATGCACACAGAATAATGCTCTTCTTTGATGATGCTGGGGAACTGACGATCTGAATTGTCTGCTTTCAGCATAACTTTAGTTGTATCTTGACGGCCGTCAAAGAAGATGCAGTCAATTTCACCCTTCTTACAAAGATCATCAAATTCCTGATCCAGGGATCTCATAACTTTTTCTTGGGCCCTCTTGACTTTATTGTGATCAACTACAAGTCTCCTGTCTTCTTCAGTGATCAAGCCAGCATCCATAAAGGCAGCAGTGGTGATGGCAGCTGTGGCACGCAGGCCAACACCATATCTGATGCTATGCATAGCAACATTAGGTATTTCTAATGTGTTGTACTCTGGCTTTTTATTGGAAGTTGAAGGCGTGCTTGGTATTTCTAATGTCACTTCATAACTTCCATCCTTTCCATCTTGAGCATCAGTTATTTGTTCTTCATTTTCATCATCAGAGAAAATTATTTCATTTGATGGTATTGAAACATCCTGCTTACTTGTCTGCTTATATTCAGCAAGCCTTCTTCTTTGTCTCCTTGCCGCTTCTGCTTTTTGACTTGTCTGTTGTGCTCAGGTTGATCTGGCAAGCCAATCTGATGTGGTCCAATAGAACCAGACTTGTCTCTCTGACCCTTAATGAAAGCAAGTTCCTTCACAGGGATCTTCATCTCCCTAGGGCATGTACAGTTAATGTGAGTTTCGTTTTTGCAACCAGCATCTGCAAGGCAGCCAAATTCAGAGCAGAGAACAATTTTACACTTGCAACTGAGGATGTCAAAAAGCTTGTCAAGTTTTGCAATGAAAGCCTCTTTGACATGTAGCTTTCCTCTCCCAAGAGATATGTTTTTGGCCTGCTCCCAGCTCTCTTGGATCTTGTTTAAGATTGTGACTCGTGAATTTACAACGGGGGCTACAAAAGAACTGTTTGCTCGTTCCCACTTTTCAAGCACTTTAGGGTAAATGTCCTTTGCAAGACTGGCTGCTGGGTAGTTTCTCACATCCTCACCACTTTGTTCTCTTAGCAGTAGCCCATATTTCAGAACGTCTCGCAGAGTTGGGAGTTCAGAGGGCAACAACTCTCTACCAGTTCCAATTAGGTTGCTCATATGTGTGAATGTCCCCAGTCTTGTCCTCCTTTTAGAAGCCATTGTAGGTCAATTCCCACTGGTTCTTCAGCACACTGATGGATATGTTTCAACCTGTGAAATAAGCAAAAACAGCAGTGCATTATAAGTTTATATACAGCATATATAATTATTAATATAATAATTATTATATAATTCCACAAAAAAGTCAAAAAAGTCTATTTTTATGAAGCTTCTTACCAAGCAAAACTAAATTATATTAAATTAACAAAAATATCTTTAGAATTCCTAAGTTATGCTGCAACTTTTTAGCACCCCTCATATTTGGAATTTGAAAGTTGAAAAATTCGACACACCCTATTACTATATATATATATATTATATATATATATATATATATATATATATATATATATATATATATATACAGGGTGGGCCGTAAGTTTCCATACATAGGAAAAATTAAACGTTTGTTTTTATGTTTCAGATACCCTAAGAATATGCGTTTGACGTAAGATCTTGTTTACTGATAAAGCAAATTTTTACGTCAATGGAGAGGTTAATCGGCAAAACATACGTTATTGGAGTAATGCTAACCCTAACTGGCTGAGTCCGACGAAGATGCAAGGTGCCGGGATATGGGGTGACAGAATTATTGGACCAATTTTTGTCAGTGGAAATCTTAATGCCGAAAGGTATCTTAACATGTTGCAAGAAGAGATTTTCCCATCCCTGCTAAACGAGGAAGGTAACTTCCCAGTTTACTTCCAGCAAGATGGAGCTCCACCTCATTATGGTCTTCACGTGCGTCGGTATTTGGATCAGCAGTTTCCGGATGCTTGGATTGGTCGGCGTGGTCCTGTGGAGTGGCCTCCCAGATCCCCAGATCTCACCCCCCTTGATTTCTATCTTTGGGGGCACTTGAAGGCCATGGTGTATCAGGAAAAGATACGAGACATAAATCATCTAAAGGAACGTATCACCAACGCCATTACAAGCATAACGTCAACTGTGCTAATGCGTGTTCATCAACAGTGGGGAACACGTATTGAAATGTGTTTTCAAAACAATGGCAACCATGTAGAGCATATTATATAAATAAAAATGGTTGTCCATAAAAAAATGTTTATTTTTCCTATGTATGGAAACTTACGGCCCACCCTGTATATATATATATATATATGAATATAGTAATTTATATATATATATTATATATATATATTAATATACAGGGTGTCCGAGAATTATCTGTACAATTTTTAGCTGTTATTAAAAGTCAACCATGAAGTGTAGAAATTCCAGTGTTGTCCCATTTTACAGAGAATCTCATTAAGTTTTTTCTGATACCAAGTTTTGACAAGTCTTTTAGAAATTCCAGTGTGTCCGAACATTATCTGTACAATTTCATCTTTTAATAAAATTCTTGATAACACACGTAAATTCTTAAACAAGATTATTTAGTATCTGTATTTTCAAAAGCTTCTTTTATTAAAGTAACGTTGTTACAAACATTCGATATGTGCACCATCAGTGATTCGCAAAACATCCAATCGATACTCCAAATGTTGCCATGTACGCTGCAGCATATCCACATCAATTCGCTCAATAGCAGCTGTGATTCTTGCTTTTAAAACATCAGTGTCTGTCACCCGCGTACATTTCTAAAAAACTTGTCAAAACGTGGTATCAGAAAAAACTTAATGAGTTTCTCTGTAAAATCGGACAACATTGGAATTTCTACACTTCATGGTTGACTTTTAATAACAGCCAAAAATTGTACAGATAATTCTCGGACACCCTGTATATATATATATAATAATAATATATATATATATATATATATATATATATATATATATATATATATATATATATAATATATATATATATATATATATATATATATATTATATTATATATATATATATATATATATATATATATTATATTAATATATATATATATATATTAATATATATATATATATATCTATATTCAGAGTATGTATATATATATATATATATATATAATATATATATATATATATATATATAATATTATATAGAGGGTGGGCCGAAAGTCTGGATCCATAGGAAAATATTATTTTAATACATAAATAACAACAAATGGTAAATACTTAAAATGAATATCAACTTTAACTCGTAAATGCGTATCCGTGATACTGTACAGTGGTTCGTACTCCAGTATAAACAACAAATTATAACAAATGCTCAAATTGGCGACCTCTGACATCGAGACATTTAGGGATGGAATTTATGATTTTTAATAATTCTTCGAATTGACGTTCTCGAGATGCGTGTTTCATTTGATAATCTTCTTGTTGACTTTACTGGACTATTCGTTAAAGTTTCACATACCATTGGAGAGGTATTTTCATCAGTTGCAGTTTTTGGACGACCAGAACGCCGTCGATCATGTACACTTTCTGTTTCTTTAAAACGGTTAAACAACTTGCCAACAGTCGCATGTTTACTGGATGCTTATCAGGATGATTTCTATTGAATTCGGTAGCAACTTCTCTGTGTGTAGCGCCCTGTCTTGCGTACATGAGCACAAGTTCTAACCGGTCTTCTGTTGTTTGATTCGAAGCCATTTCTGGGCTGAAATAAAAAAGTATTTGAGTATTTATACTGGAGTACGAACTACTGTACAGTATCACGGATACGCATTTACGAGTTAAAGTTGATATTCATTTTAAGTATTCACCATTTGTTGTAATTTATGTATTAAAATAAATATTTTCCTATGGATCCCGGGCTTTTTAGGCATTGCTAATGTACTTAAACTTTTGGATATTAATGTAGTTTTCATATAACAATATTGTGAAAAATATCATAGTAAAAAATAGCCCTACCAATAATTCAGAATTCAGGCATTATCTATAAAATTGGGTGTAAACAATGTGATTCCTTTTACATAGGTCAGACGGGAAAGGATTTGCACACACGTATAAAACAGCATCAATATTCCGTTAGAACAGGACTGTTGTCCAGTGCTCTTTTTGTCCATTTGTCAGAGTTATCCCACTGTATTGATTTGAATAATGCTTCAGTTTTATTTCATTCTAGCAACATTGTTAATAGAAATATTCTTGAGTCTGCCATTATCCAACTTTCAAATAACTTCAACAGAAGCAAAGGTCTTTTTCAACTCGATCCTGTTGTTTTGAATTCCTTCAAAACAAATTTAGATAAAAAGGGTAGGACGCTAAATCTTTGGTAAACTTGTACGCTACTTTATTAACTTTTAATCTTCATTTTATTTTTATATATATCGAAACTTGACTCTAAAAGGCAAAGTGTTAAAACCCGGGCAGATTTCCAGTATAAATTTGTATTTTTATAATTCATTTGATCTTGTGCTAAAAATCGATATTTTTCCTTACAAATCTGTATGCCTCTTTGTTAATCCTCTAATCTTTAATTTTTAATTTTTATTTTACTTCTCCGTTTATTGCATATATATATATATATATATGTATGTGTGTAGATATGTATGTGTATATATATATATATATATGTTTGTGTGTATGTATGTTATTTATTTATTTATTTTTTTTTCTTTCTGTAACCTATATATAGGCCGTAACCTTTTATGTACTTCAGTGTTCCTGAGGATGTCATTAGACGAAAGCGCTTGAGCACCTTTTTGTGTTTCCTTTCCTTCGTGGTTTTATTCATCATAAATATTTTTCACTTGTTACTTTCGTGAAATAATTTTCATATATATATATATATATATATATATATATATATATATATATACAATATATATATATATAGTAATATATATATATATATATATATAATATATACACATTCAACTGCAAAGAACACACAGTATAAATAACGTAAAGAACGACCCTTGTATAGGAGATATTCCGCGCAAGACGAGGGAGAGAACGAAACAAATGAAAAAATGAGGTAACCACCCGGGAATCGAACCCGGGATCTTCCGATTGCCGGTCAGATGCGATACCATTACACCATGGGCCTCACTCTTCCAAATGCCGTAATTCTTCTACATACTCGCAGAAACCAATGCCCCAAGGGGGCACCTTCCGCATGCCGTAACATTATATACATACAACTGCAAAGAACACGCAGTATAAATAACGTAAAGAACGACGCTTGTATAGGAGATCCCGGGTTCGATTCCCGGGTGGTTACCTCATTTTTTCATTTGTTTCGTTCTCTCTCTCTCGTCTTGCGCGAAATATCTCCTATACAAGCGTCGTTCTTTACGTTATTTATACTGCGTGTTCTTTGCAGTTGAATGTATATAATGTTACGGCATGCGGGAGGTGCCCCCTTTGGGCATTGGTTTCTGCGAGTATGTAGAAGAATTACGGCATTTGGAAGAGTGAGGCCCATGGTGTAATGGTATCGCATCTGACCGGCAATCGGAAGATCCCGGGTTCGATTCCCGGGTGGTTACCTCATTCTTTCACTTGTTTCGTTCTCTCACTCTCGTCTTGGGCGGAATATCTCCTATACAAGCGTCGTTCTTTACGTTATATATATATATATATATATATATATATATTAAATATATAGTAATATATTGGATAATATTGTCGTTAGTGAAGGGGAGGTAATGCGCTATAGTGATAAAATGAAAACGCGTAAATCACCTGGTCCGGATTCCATATATCCCATACAACTAAAAGAAATAAAAGATAGCACTGTTGTGCCGCTAACAAAGATTTTTAATGCGCCTATTTCTGAGGGGTACGTACCAGATAATTTCAAGTTAGCAAACGTAACACCTATCTTTAAGAAAGGCGATAAAGGTGAGGCGAGAAATTATAGGCCAATCAGTTTAACGTCTGTTGTAGGGAAGCTACTGGAATCAATAATTAGGGATCGTATAGTCGAACACTTAGAATTCCATAAGCTAGTTAGAAATACGCAGCACGGATTTAGGCGAAACAAATCTTGCTTAACTAATCTTTTAGAATTTTTCCAAAGCGTGGTTGACGTTTACGATAGACATCGGGCGGTTGATGTAGTGTATTTAGATTTTCAAAAAGCGTTTGACACCGTGCCGCACAAAAGACTCATTGAAAAAACTAAGGCTCATGGAATCAGTGGTGTATTAATAAATTGGCTAGAAGAGTGGTTGCGAGGTAGGAAACAGAGGGTGGTCGTTGATGGGGCGGAGTCGTGTTGGGCTAATGTAGCGAGTGGCGTTCCTCAGGGTTCTGTATTGGGCCCCTTGCTTTTTCTTATATATATTAACGATTTAGATGTCGGCCTAGTCAGTACAGTTTCAAAGTTTGCGGATGAAACGAAGCTGGGTGGTAGGGCGATTAATGACGAAGATAGAGGTAAAATTCAGGAAGATCTGAATAAAATCGTTGATTGGTCAGTCACATGGCAAATGAGATTTAACGTGGGTAAGTGCAAAATTTTGCATATAGGTTCGCGTAACGGTAATTTTGCGTATAGTATGTCAGGGAAAGATTTAATAAGCGTTGAGCAGGAAAAAGATTTAGGAGTTATAGTCACTAGTGATTTAAAAGTAGCGAAACAAAGTACAGCAGCGGTCAATAAGGCGAACAAAGTGTTAGGTTTTATAGCTCGAAATTTTGAGTACAAATCGCGCGATATTATAGTTCCTCTTTATAAATCATTAGTTAGACCCCATTTGGAGTACGCGGTCCAATTTTGGAATCCGCATATGCGCAAAGATATAGACAAAATCGAAAGAGTTCAAAGACGAGCAACTACTGTAAGATGATTCCGTCCCTTAGGTCAAAGTCGTACGAGGATAGGCTTAAGGAGTTAAAATTGACAACACTCGAGACTCGGAGGTTAAGGGGTGATCTAATCCAGGTTTTCAAAATTATGAATGGGTTCGATAACGTAGATAGAGATAGCTTTTTCGAAATATCTCAATATAATAGGACTAGAAATAACAGGTGTAAGTTGACAAGTAGAAGGTTCGGGACTGCAGTTGCGAAAAACTTTTTTACGCATAGAATAGTAAATAGCTGGAATAGTTTGCCGGTAGAAGTAATTAGTAGCACGTCTATAAACATGTTTAAAAATCGATTAGACGCATATGTTGAGGGAAAGGGTATAGTTTAAGGTAGTAAAATTAAGGCTTTCTGGGGATAGATCCCACAGCTCAACACAAGTGTTGTGTGATATAGGGAGGCAGCGTCTTGGGTTAGGGGATACTCACTGTCCTTACACACCCCATTTAAAGAGATTCCTCTGCCGAGCGGTGCCCCCCATAGTACTGTGAGGTATTGAAAACTCATGATCTTCACTGGCCCCACAAACACTTTTAAATGGGAGACCCAAAATGGATGCACACACATTTCTACATTACTGTACAGTCTTTACAGCCACACCTACACTTTTCCTCGTAAGTGCATATACTGTATTGTAATGTATATGATTGTAAATTTTGACTTGGTCCGCAATCGATATGGACCGTGACTTGATGGATACCGTAATGAAATTGACTGGATTCTTTGGATCTGATATATTGCATGTCCGTTATAAATAGATATAGAGTGTAACATATTTGTGGATAGTAGTCTGTTATGACTTGATACTCTGGATCCAGAGATTCTATCTTTAGTTTTAAATCGATAATTAATTAGATTTAAATTGATAATTATTTAGTTTCGTAAAAATTGGACGTTGCCAATTTACCGGCAGTTTTTACATAAATTTCTTAGGTTCTTGTGGTTCGGAACCCACGTATAATTGTAGGTCCCTTCCGCCACCACGGAGGACATACACAATACACGATTACGAACACAGTTAGGTAGACCAGCCATGAGTGGATCCTATGGTCTTGTTGGTCTGAAACATTATAACATTATAACATTATATATATATAGTAATATATATATTTATACAGGGCGTCCCAAAAAAATGTATACACACTTTAACAGGTGATAGCTCAATTGATGTTTCTTTCTTTCCAAGTTAAACCCATTAGAATTAATAATAGCAGTCAGACTAAGCTTTGAACAAAGGAAATTCATTCTAAAATGCTACTGGAAATGTGAAAACGCAGTTGAAGTGCAAAGACAGTTTAGGAGGGAGTTTCAAACAGATCCACCAACGCGACTTACCATCACTCGAATTAGAGATAAGTTTGAAGCCGATGGAACTGTTCAGAATGTCCACAAGAAGCGTTCCGGAAGACCACGGACATCGACAAGCCCCACAAAGCAAGAAAGAGTACTGGAAACGTATCACCAAAGTCCAAGAAAATCTGTGCGGCAAGCGAGTCGTGAGGTAGGAATTTCAGAATCGTCTGTCCAACGCATTTTGAAGCGCTGTCAATGGAAAAGTTACATTCCAAGATTAGTCCATGCTATTAATGAAGATGATCAAGACCGAAGAGTGGAGTATTGCGAGTGTTACTTGGCACGATGTGGATGTGGATTGGACGAAGGGGTTTTGTAGAAAACCCTCCGCGTTCACCAGACCTCACACCACTAGACTTTTTTTATGGGGATACTTAAAAGACAGTCTACGCTATAAAACATGCAACAGTCGCTGAATTGAGAGCAGCCATTGAACGAGAATGCACACAAATACCAAACGAAATGTTTCGTGATGTTTGCGATTCCATTGCTTCGCGCTATCAGCAGTGCCTGGACCAGAACGGACGTCAGTTTGAAAACAGGTGTTGACAAAACAATTAAATAATGTCTGTAGATTCTATTACATTTTGAAAATGAAATGTATTGTAATAAACACTGCCTTTATAAGTATTTAAAGTGTGTATACATTTTTTGGGACGCCCTGTATATATATATATATATATATATATATATATATATATAGAGTAATATAATATATATATATATATAGTAATATATACATATATATATATATATATATAATATATATATATATAATATATATATATATATATATATATATATATATTGTAATACATATATATATATATATATATATATATATAATATAGTAATATATATATATATATATATATATATATATATATATATATATATATATATATATAAATATATATATATATATATAGAGGGTGTTTGAAAACTTTCTGTACAAATTGTAATGGGGGATAGGCAACACCAAGACAAACCCTTTTCGTATAAGTGTATGTCCGCTGATGTCACCATTCGGCGCGAGAGGGCGCCGCTGCAATTGGCTAAAAGGTGAAGTGGGCTAGACTCGCGCTTGCCGCGGGCATTCTTAAATCAGACGTAGTACGCGTAACATGGAGCGCTTCACTACTGCTGAGATGGCTGACATGCATATGGTGTATGGGGCTGCCAATGGAAACGGAAGAGCTGCTGTGATGTTGTACCGACAACGCTTCCCAAACAGACGTGGGCCAAACCACCAAACGTTTGCGCATTTGCATCGGCGACTGCGAGAAACTGGAACATTCCATGCAAACATGCATGACACTGGTCGGGAGAGAAACTTGCGTACTCCTGACATGGAAAAAGAAATTCTACGGCGATTTGAGAACAATCCAAGCGCAAGCACGCGAGGTATTGCACGTATCCTCGGTGTGAACCACGACCTGGTCTGGAGAGTGTTGCACGAGCAGCAGTTACATACGTTTCATCGTCAGAGAGTCCAGGCATTACAACCTCGGGATTACCCTCTTCGTGTGGATTTCGCACGCTGGTTTCTGCAGCAGACAGCGGTGCAGTCTCATTCTCCGTCTTATGTGCTGTTCTCAGATGAGGCCTGTTTCACACGTGAGGGTGTGTTTAACACGCACAATTCTCACGTGTGGGCGCACGCAAATCCACATGCTACACGGGTGCATGCTCATCAAGAACGGTTCGCCGTAAATGTTTGGGCGGGTATCGTCCATGGCAAGTTGATTGGCCCGTACCTGCTGCCTGCCCGACTCGACGGGCGGGTTTATCGGATATTTCTTGAAGAAACGTTGCCGGAACTGCTAGAAGATGTTCCCGTGGCTATTCGTAGACGAATGTGGTTTCAACACGACGGGGCCCCAGCACACTCCAGCAACGATGTGCGGGATTATCTGAACGCCACTTTTGGGGACCGATGGATAGGCCGGGGTGGGCCCGTAGCCTGGCCCCCGAGATCGCCCGATTTAACATGCCTCGATTTCTTCCTGTGGGGACACATGAAGAACCTCGTGTACGAGACTCCCATTTACTCAGAAGAAGACCTCGTAGCAAGAATCGCTGTCGCCGCTGGAACTGTTCCCGAAATGCAGGTCAATGCTTCGACGCTGTCGGGCATGCATTGATGCTACCGGTCGCAACTTTCAGCACCTTCTTTAAATAAACATGCCTTCTTTAAATAAACATGTTACGCGTACTACGTCCGATTTAAGAATGCCCGCGGCAAGCGCGAGTCTAGCCCACTTCACCTTTTAGCCAATTGCAGCGGCGCCCTCTCCCGCCGAGCCGAATGGTGACGTCAGCGGACATACACTTATATACGAAAAGGGTTTGTCTTGGTGTTGCCTATCTCCCATTACAATTTGTAATATATATATATATATACACTATATATATATATATAAATATATTACTATATACATAAACATATTACTATATATATATATATATATATATATTACTAAATAATATATATATATATATATATATATATATATATATATATATATATATATATTATATATATATATATATTATATATATATATATATATTACTAAATATATATATATATATATATATATATATATATATATATATATATATATATATATACTATATACATATATATATACATATACATATATATTTATATTTATATATATTATATATATATATATATATACTACTATATATTTATATATATTATATTTATTACTATATATATTATATATTATATATATATATATATATATATATATATATATATATATATATATATATATATATATATATATATATATATATATATATATATATATATATATATATATATACATATATGAACCCCTCCGTCTATGGCCCGGGTGGTTCGAAGTCGACGGGGGTTCTAGTTAGGTGGCAGCAACGGATGTGTGACTTGCAGTAGTTTTCTTCTATATTACTCTCCGAGTTCTTCTATAGTGGCTCGGAGGACTCTGATAGACTTACTAAAAATGCTGAAGGTTCCGGACTCTTCTTATAGCGTATCCGGAAAGTTAATGACTAAGTTTTCTGAAGAGAGCAAGGCTCGAAGGAAATAAAAACTCTTACTGTAATTTACTGCTAAAATGTACAGGTAGTGCTCAGCCTCTGAATTAGCTTCTGAATGACAATGGAAGATTTTTAGTGGGTTTATATACCCAAAAACTGCTAACATCATTATTATTAAATGCTAAAAAGGCTGTATTATTTTTGCACAATATTCGAAAAAAAGTAAATTTTCAGCTGTGGTAAGGCTTGAACGAGTAAACAAAATATTTGAAGACGAAACCATATTTTTATCTTAAACCGCGACTTTTCAGATCTGATGTTATCATGATCTGCCAAGTTAACTAAAAGTGGAAATCGGACTATGCATCTTTACACTAAAATATGCATATGAGTAAAATTTTAAGGTTTAAGATGTACAATTTTAATGCTTAGGCAAGACATGATCTCATCTTTTATAACGAAAGAGAATGTATACAAAATATGAACATTGCAAAGCTTAAGCAGGATTCCTTATTAAGCGAAATCTAAAAAAATGATTATGAGATTTTAAAAAACAACAGGTCACCAATTATTTAGCAAAGTAAAATCAAAAATTTTATCCAAACTCGCGTTGGGCGATTTTGGTCCTTATGTAAAAATGAATACACACACGTACATACATATGAGTATAGGCATTATATAAAGTTAAATATATAAGAATATACAGGATTATATAAATACATGAACCATATAACACATGAATTTTTAAAATGGATACTTTTTCTTAAATGGATACAGGGAACTATATAAATGAATACAAGAATTACATGAAGAATAAGATAATATAGGAATATGGGAATTATTTATGGTTCATTTTTACAGGGCTCTCCCTCTAGAATGATATTAATATAATAATGTAACATCCTAACTAATGCTAACTAGATGATAACTATTGGTTTTATAATACAGATTTATATATACAACATAAGTCGGGTGGTTAAGTCTAGTTCACGTGGTCTGGGTACGCACTCTTGGTCGTGCATAAATAGTTTCATGTTCCGTGTCACTTGGTTTTCTTTGTTCCCAGAATGATCTTTTCACCACAAATATACCGAGGATAATAGCACATACAATAATGATACTAACGGCAGATGTTGAGAAAATGGTTACCGGTTGTAGTATTTGTAAGAGGTTATTTTGGTTATCATCCGAAATTTTAAACCGGCTCAATTGATCATTCCATTCAGGGGCATGTAGTTCGGGTAGGATGGTTACAGGTTTTATGGAGAGATTTAAGATCTCTATGAGGGTTTAAATTTAATTTGCGACGGGAATGGGTATGAGTTATTAAGGGTAACCTTATACGGGTTGTATATTTGGAGGGCTTTTGAACGCAAGGAGCAACCAATTGGTAGCCGAATAACCATAGGGATTGTAATGAGGGAATAATTCGATGGACACTCGAGAGTAGCGGCAGTCCTGTTCGCGAAGGAAACCCAGATGTCTGGTCCAATTCGTAGTTGGATGGTTTTAGGGGAATGAAATTTTTTAAATGAACATACGGGGCATGCCGGTCACGAATTAAATCGATAAAGCAAGACCTAGTAGTTGGAAGAATAACTGGTTTGAGTGGAGGGCAGACGAGTTGTTTATTTGGTTGCGGGAATCGGCAATGCCGGACGTCGCTATCTGACATCATAGAATAAGCTGATAGATCTTTGGTGAGGAAAAGGTAAGGTGGTACGGTGGGTAAATACAATCGATAGACATTAGAGTTATTTTGGTAGGGTGTTGGGAAAGGGTGAAATTTATATACGTCATAAGTGAGGACATCGAAAAATGGTATAATTATGAGGTATGTGTAGGGGCGTGGTCCATGTACAGTCCAGGTGTATTCTAGAAATTGAGGGTAATTAGTGTGGTTGAGTGGGAATATGGGTGATAATTTTAATTGTGACTGGGCGGTGTGAATCAAGGACTGAAGTATTTCCCATGGTATTAGGGTGGAAAGAGTGATTTTTCCATGGGCTAGCTGGGTTGCACGCAAAACCTTGGAATGAATCGTAGTTATTCGTTGTAAGTATTTATCGATTAGGGTTACTTGTAGGTTCATTATCTCTATTAATTCTAGATATCTTTTGTGTTCTTTGTATTGAGCTAACATGGATTCAAGGTATGTGAATCTGTCCGAAAGGGAGTGGAGGAAGCGATTGTTTTCGTGTAATGACCTAATAGTTTGTTCTAACATGTGTCCATTATATTGTCGATTTCGCGCGAAGAGATTCAATTTAAGTTCAATTCTTTTAATATCTTCTTCGGTTGCTAATCCGAATAAACCTTTGAACAGTTTCCCTCCTATATCTATCAGTCCCCTTTACTTCTTTGGTTAAAGTTTTCTGAATTTTTAGTTTCAGTTTGTATCCATGGTAAGGCTAATATTTCTGATAGGGCGCGTGCTGTAGTTTGAATATTTTCGAGGGTATTTTCTAACAGAACGCGACTAATCTGATCTTTTCCTTGGAAAGAATTCTGGACTTTACTTTCAAACGTTTTTAATTGGGTTTGTATCTGAAGGAGATTGATTTTAATTCTAGCAGGGTTGCAAATTTATATAAAGGTCTGCGTGCCCTTTCAAAAATTTACCTTCTGCAAGTTTTTCTATAACAACTCCGGTAGAAATTTTAATGCTAGGTCTACAAGAGTAAATAATTTGGAAAATTATAAGGGGGACAATTTTATTCATTTCTACGCCTTAGGTTATACGGAGCTGGGGGTAGTTGTGTGGATACTTGTGTTTGTGGGCGAAGGGGTCGGCCTCGTTTTGGTGGCAATGGGGGTCGACCGTTGAGCTCGGATTCTGAGCGGGTTCGTTTCTTATGTGAAGGTTCTAGTTCACGTGGGTGATGCATTTGCGGGCGGTATGTAGGGTCCGTGCGTCGATCATCAATCGGTGAGGGTGGTGACAGAGGAGATGGTGGAGTTGGAGGAGATGGTGGAGTTCCACTGAGTGATCCTCTCGAAGGGGTTTCTCCAGGGTCTGGGTCCGATGGGACGCTTGGCTCTGGGGCCTCCTCTTGTTCAGAGATTGCCTCGAGTACTGGTGGTATTACGAGGTACCAATCTTCGTCATGGGTAGCGGTTCCCGCGGTGACCACTTCAGTTTTTTGATCCCTGCCCGATTTGTTAATATCTTGACCTTTTGAAGGATAGGCGGCTCGAACGCCTGGCAGCTGTTTTTTGGGAAGTGTGTTCGGAAGCTATCTTCAAATTGTCAGCGTGAATGATCTTTAGTTTGGAATGATCCCGGAGGTCGAGGATTTCATAACGATTTTTTCCGAGGTTTTTCATAATCCTATATGGGCCATCCCATTTTGGGTATAATTTGCGATGAGCACCTGGCGGTTTCACGCTCTTCAGATAACATCGCATACCGACGATTATAGTCCGTTGACGGGGATGACGCCTATGTTGCTCTTGCTCCATCTGTTGGTTTCGTTGGTCGAGGGCATAGCGGATTATGTCAAAAATCTTGAAAGATCGTTCAGCTAGTTGCTGATTTGCTTCTGCCATTTCGGAAGATGTTAGAACTGCCGGGTCGGTTTGGTCGGGCAAATCAAAAGGTAGACGCTTGTCGTAGTGATAGAGGACGAAATGAGGGGTGTCCCCGATGGACACATTATAGCCATTGTTGATGGCTGTTTGTACCATGGGAAGGGAATCATCCCATGTACGGGAGGATGCATCGACAACGTGGCGCAGGGCTTCCAAGATCTTTCGATTGTGCCTTTCCACTAAGCCGTTTGCCTGCGGATGGTATGCCACAATGTGTGTATTTTTAATTTTACACATGTTACAGAGTGACTCGAACAGTTTGGAAGTGAAACTAAGGGCGTTATCCGAGATTAGGATGGAAGGAGTGGTATGATTTTGGATGACGCGTTCCACTAGGGCTCTTGCCACAGTTTCCGAGGTCTGGTCTGGAATGGCGGCTACTTCGCTGTAACGCGAGAAGTGGTCCGTAAACACAATGATGTACTGATTTCCCTTTGATGTTTTGGGAAATGGTCCCAGTATATCCATTCCAGTTCTTTGCCAGGGCCTTTGGCATACTGGATATTTATGCATCGGAGCTGTGGATGGTACGTTGCCCTTATGCTTTAAACACGACGGACATTCGGCGATGTATTCTTGTACCTTTTTGTTCATCTCGGGAAAGTGGTATCGCTCCAAAAGACTCTTGATGGTGCGATCCGGCCCCATGTGTCCATACAAAGGTGAGTCGTGACAAAGTCCAATGGCTATATCGACGAGATCCTTTGGTATCTCCACGAGGTCATTTCCATCTTCGTTCCTGAAATGTACGAGCCCATCTTTGAGGTTGTACTGTTCTTTTACCTTCGATGGTTCCTTTTGTTCCAGGCGCGCCCGAAGGTTTTGGGTGTGTTGGTCCT
Source organism: Bathynomus jamesi (assembly GCA_023014485.1). Lineage (NCBI taxonomy): Eukaryota > Metazoa > Arthropoda > Malacostraca > Isopoda > Cirolanidae > Bathynomus > Bathynomus jamesi. The sequence continues at coordinate 737,364 of JAJOZX010001924.1, read as the reverse complement.
GTTGTTGGGAGTATTGCAGACACTCGTAGTCGAACACAGGAAGAATTCCTATTTTATTCACTTGGGCGTCGGGCTTGAGTCTCGACAATCCGTCTGGAATAACTTGCAGTTTTCCCGGTTTGTATACGATTTTGCTGCAAAGTCCTGAATCAACAGAGCCCATCTACTCAATCGTCCTTCAAGTAGCTTGTCCTTGAAGAGGTACGTGAGTGGCTTATGATCAGTCTTGATGGTTACATCGTAGCCATAGACGATATTTCGGAATTTTTTCAAAGCCCAATATACCGCTAGGGCCTCTCGGTCCGTAGTGGAATAATTCCGTTGAGGTGCAGAGAGAAGTTGACTGGCATAAGCAATGGGTAATTCCACACCGTCTACGTCCTGTAACAGGACGGCTCCTAGTCCATAGGAGGAAGCATCTGTGGCTATGATGAAGGGTCTTGTGTAATCAGGATATTGTAAAATGGGATGACAGGTTAGTTTATTAATTAAAGTTTCAAAGGCATGTTGGTGATCGGATTCCCAGTTAAATTTCGAATTTTTCTGGAACAAATTAGTAATGGGTTTAGCAATATTTGAAAATTGGGGGATAAAGTTCCGATAGAATCCGACAAAACCAATAAATGCACGGGCGTCGTCGATGGTTTTGGGTACAGGGTACCTTTCCAGGGCTTCGAGTTTGGCTGGATCAGGTTTAATTCCTGTGGACGAGAGTAGGAATCCTAGGTATACCAGGGATTCTTGTAAAAAATTGCACTTTGCAAGCTTCAGTTTAAGGTGTGCTTTTCTCAAGTGTGATAGCACATTCTGAAGGCGTTGAAAGTGTGTTTTTATGTCCGAACTGTAGACGATAATATCGTCAAGATAAACGAGAGCTTCGACACCTAATAGGTCGGAAAGGACTATATTCATCAACCTAGAGAAATTAGCAGGCCCATTTCGGACTCCGAAAGGTAAAACCTGGAATTCGTAATGGCCTCGGTTAGTGGAGAAAGCAGTCAATGCCCGAGATTCGGGACTGACCTCCATTTGCCAATAACCCGATGCTAAATCGAGGGATGAAAAGAAGTTCGCTTTCCCTACGTTCAGAATTGTTTCCTGCATGTTTGGAATCGGGAAACGGTCTGGGATGGTAATGTTGTTCAGGCGTCTAAAATCTATACAAGGGCGAGATGTTCCGTCCTTTTGGAGACGAGAATCATAGGAGCGGACCAGGGACTAGCTGAAGGCTGAATGACATCCTGCTCCAACATGTCCTTGATGTGTTCCTCAATAGTGACTAATTGGGAATGTGGAACCCGATAGGGAGGAATGAAAATGGGTTTGGAATTGGGTTCCAACTTGATTTCAAAAGGGACCAAATTAGTTCGGCCCAGAGGATCTCCTTTTAGGGCAATCACATCTCTATTTCTTATCAGGAAATCGAGAAGTGATTCCATTAGTTTGGGATCCTGTAAAGCTGGTGACTCCTGAAGGGAGTGCTCCAGACATTTCTTATATTCTTCTTTTAATACTGAAGGATTTAACTCTAAGGAACTGGAAACACGATTTATCATATGATGGGGAAATCTGAATCTACTTCTACTGTGGAAACAGTTCCTATTTTCTGATTTGAAGTTAATTCTATAGGACTTTTTCCTTTGTTTAAACAAACAACAGGGATAGCTGAATTCTGACTCTGACTAAGGACTTGGGCAATAAGAACATCTCTTTTGAAATTACTTTTCTCTGTAATCAGAGTACGCTCTGACTCTAATAATTTTCCTTGACTGTAACTACTTTTGCTAGGAAACAAATCTTCTCATAAGGTGCTACTGTTATATGCTCGGTAGGGCATATGAAAAATTGTGAATCTGACTCTGGTTCGGCGACTAAAATTTGCCTTATTGGCTGAACTGAAGCTGGCTGACTGGAAACTGGCTGACTGGAACTGGCTGACTGGAAACTGACTGACTGGAAACTGACTGACTGGAAACTGACTGACTGGAAACTGACTGTGTTGATCCAACTGGATTCAACAACTGGAACTGATTACCCTGGGGTCTGATTTCTGGAGCGGTTGTCCCTCTGGATGCACCGGCTGACTTGAACTGCAATCAAGTGGAGGGGGTTTCCTATTTCTTTCGGAAATCTGAACTGAACTAATTCTATTAGCATTAAGTTGTCTGTCATTCTCACGGAGATGGTGTGTCCTATTTCGACACTTTACTAACTTTCCGGCTGGGTAAATCTCCCATTGATTCCGGTTAAAAAAATCCATACCTAGTAGGATGTCTGTCTGAAAGGTGGCGACTGTGTCCACTATACAACATTTCGCGGGGTATACCGCGTTTCCAACTTCTAAATATAACTCAATTTCTCCGTATGTATGTATGGGTGTGCCCGTAACTCCTCTGAGTTGGCAGGATGGTGCCTTAAGTTCATATTTGTAATTTGTATTCTCTAATAATTCATCTACACATTGTTTCTAATTAACGTCGCGTGTGCTCCTGTATCTAGGAGAGCAGTTAAATCTTGGTTATCAGTGCTACAATTTATTATTAAATCTAGGAGGTCCGCACCTATTATCCTGATGGGGAGTTTGTGTGCGTATCTGGGTTCATTACTGTAATTTAGGAGGGCGGAGGTTGAACTGCTGCCTCCAATGTAGGGTCTAAAAAAGGGCTCGAATGGTCTTCTATGGGAGGACCTGGGTCATATTCTACGGGAATATCATACGCTGGAGGGTGTTCTTGAAAACTGTATCTGGGGAAAATGATTCCTCCACGGGTACTTCTACGTACCGAACTACTTGACCTTGCTGGTTGTACTGAGGTTTGTACATGGGGTAAGAGTGTGGTTGACCCTGTGGTCGTAATCTATTGGGTTGGTAGTTCGACTGAGGCTGGGAATGGACTGGTTTCTGGGGATTGGATGACTTTTGGGATACGTTTTGGGAACGTGGGGGTTTGGTTTCTGAAAGTGGGGTCTATACCCTGCAGGGGCTTTATCAGCACACTTTTGGCGATCGCCACGGCGATGACCATGTTCGTGACAGTGGGAGCAATAAGAGGGATAATTACACTGACTTATCATGTGCCGAAAACTATCGCATTAAAACACTGTGGAGGAGGGCGTGTATTCTGGGTTTGGGGGGCTTGTTTCTGGGGTGGTTCCCTGCATTGGCTCGATTTATAGGGTTGTTGTTGGTGTTGTGGCTGCTGCTGTTGAATGTAATGTACGGGGGTTTCTCTACTCTTTCGGTAGTTTTGGTTTGCTAAATCGGGGTAATGTTCCCGTGTTTTGTTTATGGCTACACTTACAGGTTTGTCAACATTTAAAAACTCCTGAAACTTTTTTTTAGGTGCTCCGGGTAGGTTTTGGTAAATGGTTGTGCTACTATTAGATTTCTTTGTTTCGAAGTGAAAGTTATGCCACATGCATTTTCTGCGGCACGGAGGGCTTCTCCTACAAGTTTATGTGTTCGTGTAATAAAATTGTTTAAATCTTCGTGTTCCTCTTTCTTCCATTTAGCTTGGAAGACGCTTCTAACGTGGCTAAGGGTTGTGCAAGTGTTATTTCTTTAAAAAATTCTAATAAGTTTTGTTTAAATCGTCCCATGTTGTAGCTTCGCTAATTGATGGGACGTAGGTGACTGTGTCATGAGCATTCCCTCTTTAGGGTCGATAAATCTTTTTGCTTCTCTAATTTTTATATCATCATCGGTGATGGTTTCGCGTAAGAAATGTTGCTCTAAAGATTCAATCCAAGGTCTTACGCGTGGTTCAACAAAGCGATTATCTATGGTCCCCTTAAAAATTAAAACAGTATGGGAAGGTTTACTAGTCTGCCTAAGTTAATATATGCTGGGGAGGGGGTTTGAGACTGAGACATATTGGCTTGTTCTGGATCTGAAGTTTGTGTGTTTGGGAGTATGTTTGAAGGGCGCGGGGTAGGTGGAAAAATGGGTGTAGGTAAATTTTCGATGTCAGAAAGCGCACCGTCTGAATCGCTCATATGTGAAGGTACTTATTAATGTGTTCTAATTAGGTCTGCTTGACCGATCTTAATTTATGGAATGATCACTTAAGGGGTTTTCCTAACTACACTATCTAAAAAAAATAAATGCACAACAATTTGCCTACTAGGGAAAAATTTGAAAAGATTGCAAACAAAAATAAAAAAATGTAAACAAGATTTCACTCAAATGTACGTGAAGGTATGGTAATACTATGTTTGGTACATTAAATAAAATTATACTATACTAACTAGAATAGTAAAAATAACAAAATAACGGTGAAAATAATTCTGTGACAATAATTCTGTGACAATATTGTTTTCAATAAAAAAAAAATGTATCACAGGTGTCTGAAGTGTTCACTGTGTTTTGTGTTAATTCTGGCTCAATATTAAATATTAACTGTTAATAATACTGACTTTTCAAATGTTTAGAGATTATTTAAAAAAGAGTTTTGTACTTAACAAGATTCCTACGGCGAAATCCTTAGAGACGTGTCCTGAAGACGTGTCTTGCTGGCCACTTGTTCTTGGATGAAAACTAGGCGTGGAGAACTTGGAGTCGTGACGCACCGGTTCAAGGGTGGATGTGACGAACTAGAAGTCGTGACACGCCGGTCAACTGGGTGTTGGTTCTGGTTCCAGGGTCTGGAAGACTGGAAGAATCCTGGAGTCGTGAAGATCCTGGTTAAAGGGTCGCCAGTTGTTAACCCCTCCGTCTATGGCCCGGGATGGTTCGAAGTCGACGGGGGTTCTAGTTAGGTGGCAGCAACGGATGTGTGACTTGCAGTAGTTTTCTTCTATATTACTCTCCGAGTTCTTCTATAGTGGCTCGGAGGACTCTGATAGACTTACTAAAAATGCTGAAGGTTCCGGACTCTTCTTATAGCGTATCCGGAAAGTTTATGACTAAGTTTTCTGAAGAGAGCAAGGCTCGAAGGAAAATAAAAAGTTTCTCTTACTGTAATTTACTGCTAAAATGTACAGGTAGTGCTCAGCCTCTGAATTAGCTTCTGAATGACAATGGAAGATTTTTAGTGGGTTTATATACCCAAAAACTGCTAACATCATTATTATTAAATGCTAAAGGCTGTATTATTTTTGCACAATATTCGAAAAAAAGTAAATTTTCAGCTGTGGTAAGGCTTGAACGAGTAAACAAAATATTTGAAGACGAAACCATATTTTTATCTTAAACCGCGACTTTTCAGATCTGATGTTATCATGATCTGCCAAGTTAACTAAAAGTGGAAATCGGACTATGCATCTTTACACTAAAATATGCATATGAGTGAAATTTTAAGGTTTAAGATGTACAATTTTAATGCTTAGGCAAGACATGATCTCATCTTTTATAACGAAAGAGAATGTATACAAAATATGAACATTGCAAAGCTTAAGCAGGATTCTTATTAAGCGAAATCTAAAAAAATGATTATGAGATTTTAAAAAACAACAGGTCACCAATTATTTAGCAAAGTAGAAAGCAAATCAAAAATTTTATCCAAACTCGCGTTGGGCGATTTTGGTCCTTATGTAAAAATGAATACACACACGTACATACATATGAGTATAGGCATTATATAAAGTTAAATATATAAGAATATACAGGATTATATAAATACATGAACCATATAACACATGAATTTTTAAAATGGATACTTTTTCTTACAATGGATACAGGGACTATATAAATGAATACAAGAATTACATGAAGAATAAGATAATATAGGAATATGGGAATTATTTCTGGTTCATTTTACATATATATATATATATATATATATATATATATATATATATATATATATATATATATATATATATATATTACTATATATATATATATGTTACTCTATATATATATATATATATATATATATATATATATATATATATATATATATATATATATATATATACTATATATATATATATATCTATATATATATATATGTTATAATGTTATAATGTTACAGACCATCAAAGACCCTAGGATCCACTCATGGTTGGTCTACCTAACTGTGTTCGTAATTGTGTATGTCCTCCGTGGTGGCGGAGGGGACCTACAATTTTACATGGGTTCTGAACCACAAGAACATAAGAAATTTATGCAAAAACTGCCTGTACATTGGCAACGACCAATTTTTGTGTAACTAATTAATTATCAATTTAAAACTAATTAATTACACTGGGGAACAAAAAAAAAATTTTTTCTTGGTGCCTGAGATTGTAGACCTTATTCTGGATATTTTCATGCCACTGATTCAGAAAATATCATCCATTTTGTTGTAGCAGCTCTAGTTTTTGAGATATTGCATACGTCATTACCTACTTTATTACCCTTCTGGAACGGTATTATGAGTTGCTCGTAAATCTAAATGCATCTGTATAATTAAATTGTAGCTATGATTTTGCTGATGTTGCTGTTTTGCATGTGTATTGTACATGTACTAACGTGAATTCTTTCCTGTTACAGGTGTTGACATGGCTTCATCACGAAGAAAGTGTTTAAATCATCCAGATGTGTTTTGTTTTATCTGCGGAGAGTACACGTTCATTGAACAGAGAAAAACTATTACTGATTTTGTGAGAAAAGCTTATTTTGCCTATTTCAAAGTACAACTAGGGGACCAAGATAAGCCATGAGCTCCTCATGTTGTGTGTAAAACGTGTACGGAGCATCTGCGGCAATGGACCAACGGAAAGAGGAGGTGCCTGAAATTTGGTATACCAATGATATGGAGAGAACAGAGAAACCACAGTGATGACTGTTACTTTTGTTTGGTGAATATAAAGGGCATCAATGGACGTAACCGGAGTAAATGGACGTATCCTGACATAGACTCAGCTAGACGGCCTGTTTCACATTCAGATGAAATACCTCTCCCATCATTCAGCCATCTTCCAGAGCTCCCTCAAGAAGATGATGAAACTGCTACTGACAAAGAAAGCATATGTGGGCAAAATGACAGTGATTTCGAAGGACCGTCATCAGTTGGGGAAGGTTTTTGTCAACACGAATTAAACGACCCTCATAAGGGACTTAAGTCTTTCGAAGAAATCGTCTGAATTGTTAGCTTCCAGGCTGGGAGAAAAAAATTTACTGCTGCAGGGAACCAAAATCACGTTATATCGCGACAGAGAAAAGGATTTACTGCCCTTCTTCTCAAAAGAGAACGATTTAGTTTTCTGCAACAATGTGCGCGGATTGCTGATGAAAATGGGCATATCGGAATACACACCAAGTGAATGGCGGTTATTCATAGATAGCTCCAAACGGAGCCTAAAATGTGTTCTTCTACACAACGGCAACAGATACAGATCAATCCCAATTGGTCACTCAGTCGGTATGAGAGAAGAGCACGGGACAGTCGCCCTAGTCCTAGAAAAGATATCATACCGAGACCACCAATGGGTGATCTGTGTGGATCTGAAAATGGTGAATTTTCTCCTGTGCCAGCAGAGCGGGTACACCAAGTACCCGTGCTCTATATGTCTCTAGGACAGTAGAGCTAAAGATGAACACTGGGTGAGAAGACAGTGGCCTCTGAGAGAAAACATGGTGGTTGGAGAAAAAAATATCATCAAAGAAGCTTTGGTTGACAGAGAAAGGATCATATTGCCACCACTGCACATCAAACTAGGTTTGATGAAACAATTTATAAAGGCTTTGAACAGAGATGGGACGTGTTTTGACTACATATGTAGAAAATTTCCTGCGCTGAGCATGGAAAAGCTGAAGGCAGGTATTTTCGATGGACCTCAAATCCGGGAACTCATGAAAGACCCGCGTTTCCAAGATTCAATGGACAACATTGAGGCACGTGCGTGGTCATCGTTTAGTATGGTTGTGAAGAATTTCCTTGGGAACTATAAGGCCGATAACTACGGTGAACTAGTGGAGAATATGCTCTCTTCTTTTTGTAAACTTGGCTGTAAAATGAGCATCAAACTGCATTACCTCCACAGTCATTTGGATCGTTTCCCAGATAACCTCGGTGATCTAAGCGAGGAACAGCGTGAACGATTTCACCAAGAACTAAGGACCATGGAAGAACGGTACCGCGGACGATGGGATACTCACATGATGGCAGATTACTGCTGGAGCATCCAACGCGAATGTCCTGGCACATCTCATCGCAAGAAATCTCAGAAACGCGGTTTATGTGAGATGTCTCAATGAAAGAACTTTTTTGCCGTTCGTGTCTCAAGCTTGTTTGAATTTAAGAAATATTTTTCGTACCTTATGCTTGTTTGATGTTAATACACTATTTTTGCTGACATTCATCATACTTTTGTATTCAATTGACAACAACAGTGATTGCCAGTCAGCAATTGTTTAATATTATATACATTATATAGAAATATATATAGATATATATCATATCTTGATAAGCAGAGCTGATGGAGAAAAAGTAATGTCATTTTTAGAATCAGCGACCTCAATATACCCAGAAACAGGTCTAACATCTAAGTCACCAAAAGTTGTGTTCCCCCAATAAATAATTAGTTTTAAATCGATAATTATCGATTTAAAACTAAAGCTAGAATTTCTGGATCCAGAGGATCAAGTCATAATAGACTACTATCCACAAATATGTTACACTCTATATCTATTTATAACCAACATGCAAATATATCAGATCCAAAGAATCCAGTCAATTTCATTACGGTATCCATCAATACTAGTACCTTGCCAACGAAAAATAAGTCACGATCCATATCGATTGCGGACAAGTCAAAATTTACATATACATTACAATATATACTATAATTAGGAGGAAAAGTGTAGGTGTGGCTGTAAAGATTGTACAGTAATGTAGAATGTGTGTGCACCCATTTTGGGTCTCCCATTTCAAGGTGTTTGTGGGGCAAGTGAAGATCATGAGTTTTTCAATACCTCACAGTACTATGGGGGGCACCGCTCGGCACAGGAATCTCTTTAAATGGGGTGCGTAAGGACAGAGAGTATCCCCTAACCCAAGATGCTGCCTCCCTATATCTCACGACACTTGTGTTGAGCTGTGGGATCGATCACCACAAAGCCTTACTTTTACTACCTTAAACTGTACCCAATCTATCAACATATTTGTCTAATCGATTTTTAAACATATTTATAGAAGTGCTACTAATTACTTCTATCGGCAAACTATTCCAGCTATTTACTATTCTATGCGTAAAAAAGTTTTTGGCAACTGCTGTCTCGAACCTTGTACTTGTCAACTTACACCCGTTATTTCTAGTCCTATTATATTGAGATATTTCGAAAAAGCTATCTCTATCTACGTTATCGAACCCATTCATAATTTTGAAAACCTGGATTAGATCACCCCTTAGCCTCCTAGTCTCGAGTGTTGTCAATTTTAACTCTTTAAGCCTATCCTCGTACGACTTTGACCTAAGCGACGGAATCATCTTAGTTGCTCGTCTTTGAACTCTTTCGATTTTGTCTATATCTTTGCGCATATATAGATTCCAAAATTGGATCGCGTACTCCAAATGGGGTCTAACTAATGATTTATAAAGAGGAACTATAATATCGCGCGATTTGTACTCAAAATTTCGAGCAATAAAACCTAACACTTTGTTCGCCTTATTGACCGCTGCTGTACTTTGTCTCGCTATTTTTAAATCACCAGTGACTATAACTCCTAAATCTTTTTCCTGCTCTACGCTTGTTAAATCTTTCCCTGACATACTATACGCAAAATTACCGTTACGCGAACCTATATGCAAAATTTTGCACTTATCGACGATAAATCTCATTTGCCATGTGATCGACCAATCAACGATTTTATTCAGATCTTCCTGGATTTTACCTCTATCTTCGTCATTAATCGCCCTACCACCCAGATTCGTGTCATCCGCAAACTTTGAAACTGTGCTGACTAGGCCGACATCTAAATCGTTAATATATATAAGAAAAAGCAAGGGGCCCAATACAGAACCCTGAGGAACGCCACTCGCTACATTAGCCCAACACGACTCCGCCCCATCAACGACCACCCTCTGTTTCCTACCTCGCAACCACTCTTCTACCAATTTATTACTACACCCCTGATTCCATGAGCCTTAGTTTTTTCAATGAGTCTTTTGTGCGGCACGGTGTCAAACGCTTTTTGAAAATCTAAATACACTACATCAACCGCCCTATTTCTATCGTAAACGTCAACCACGCTTTGGAAAAATTCTAAAAGATTAGTTAAGCAAGATTTGTTTCGCCTAAAACCGTGCTGCTTATTTCTAACTAGTTTATGCACTTCTAAGTGTTCGACTATACGATCCCTAATTATTGATTCTAGTAGCTTACCTACAACAGACGTTAAACTGATTGGCCTATAATTTCCCACCGCACCTTTATTGCCTTTCTTAAAGATAGGTGTTACGTTTGCTAACTTGAAATTATCTGGTACGCACCCCTCAGAAATAGACGCATTAAACATCTTTGTTAGCGGCACAACAATGCTATCTTTTAATTCTTTTAGTTGTATGGGATATATGGAATCCGAAATTTATTTCGAAATTTACTAAAGTCTGCGTGCTGGAAGTTAGTAATTTTAGTCGAGTTAGTTGGTTTCGAGTGACTTACTGAGAGGACAAACTCTACCATATTGTGATCGCTATTGCCCAACGGTTCTATTACTTGAAGATCAGTAATTAGCCTATCATCCGTAGTTATTACTAAATCTAAAATACTGTCCAACCTCGTAGGTTCCCCAACCTTTTGTATAAGAAAGCTATCCTCGAGAAAATTATCTAAACGATTACTTCCGCGTCTCCCTGCATTGTATCGTAATTCACTTTGGCGCAATTAAAGTCACCCATAACTAAAGCCTGCTCACTACCGATTATCTCTTTAGTTCACGATATAACGCTTCTTCCGTAGCAGCTGTTTGATTAGGGGGCCTATATATAACCGCAACAAGAAGTTTGAAATCGTTCAATTTAAGTTCTGCTATAGTCGAATCTATCGGTTCTGGAATTGAGTGCTTTACTTCTATAACGTTCGCAATATTATCTTTGATATACAACATAACACCGCCTCCTCGCCTACCTATTCTGTTTTTAACAAAAAGTCTATAACCTTTAATTTGATACTCCCCTACAAAGTCACGTGTTTCAGTGCTAAGCCACGATTCATTTATCGCAATTAAATCATAGTCTTTACAAGCAATTAAAGAAAAAAATTCGTTTATTTTATTTCGTAGGCTACGAGCATTTAAGGATAGAACCTTCAAATTGTTTGTAGTTGCGACACCTTCGCGAGCGCATGGAAATTTGTTGAATTTACGCTGGGACCGTTCGGGTTGCGGCAGCCTGAAAAGAAGAGAAAGTATTATGAAACAGTCTTCCTAAACGAGCAGCTCCAACGTCATTAAAATGAAGTCCATCTTCGAGGAACAAGTCCCTCCTGCCGTAGAAACTGTTCCAAAAATTCGCAAAATGCACTCCTTCCTCTTGGCAAAGAGACTTTAGGTTATTGTTAATATAGGTCGCCTTGCTGTAGAAATCGCTTCGTTGGATAATTCGAGGAAGTATACCTGTTAAAACAATCTTATTAGTTCTCTCCTTTAGTCGCTCTAATAAGTCCCTCTACCTAGCCAGCAGTTCTTCCGATCTAGAATTTAAAACGTTATTAGTACCGACATGAATAACATACGTTGTGTCCTCGGTGGTACCGTCTGTAAAATGTTCAACATTATTAGTTATATCCTCCACCCTTGCACCAGGGTAGCAGTAACGGCGCCTACGACGAGGGTTTCTCCCACAGAATTCCTCGAGCTGACCTCGAACAATGAAATCGCCAACGAGTCGTATTTCCGTTTCATCAGCATCTTCGAAACCTAAAACAGAAAACTTATTGCTTTTTATTACTGGTAGACAGGTCTTTGCTTTTCTCAATGGGGCTCCATTTCGCACTCAAACGAAGGGTTGGGAACTAGGGGAAGAGAGAGGGCTATTAGTACTATTTATATTATTAGTAGAAACTGAGGCAGGAGGGGTCGTAACTGGAGTCTCAAGGGATTCTAATTTTGCCGTCAGGAGCATCACGCTTTCTTCAAGTCTCACCCTGGCCTCCTTCTCACGTTCTAACTCGTTCCTCAGCACTTCCATGCTTGAGCACCAACTGCAAACTAACTGTTCATTATTATTAGCCATTGTAAACGCGTAAGCAGCAAATTTCCCTTCACAGCGACTGCAAGAACTTGTCGGGGGTGCCATGCTTTTAATTAGTTGAACAACAAAAAAACAAAAACAAAAAACGAGCGTTTGGAAATTAATAAATTACAACGTAGGTCTACCGCGTTCTTGAAACGCAGAAACAGGTTCTTGTAACACAAATATTACTAAATTAATCTAGAATTAACGTCCCGACAAAAGATCTGTAAAAGAAGAGTATTTATAACACTTATCTATCCCCGATTCGACCCGATTTTTTCCTTTTTTTCACACGGTTTCTGACGACACACTACCTGACCTCTCGAAGCAAGGAAAAATGAACCTTATGACTGAACGTTTTCTGATTGATTTGAAAAACAAGGCAAGCCACGTGCAGTAGCCTTGGTTTGATCAAATAATATAGTACAGAATAACGTCAATAAATGAAATATATTCGTTAATGAATGATTAGTAGCACGAAGTAATGTAGTTAAGAATGCACGGAACACATTTTTTTTTAAACACTTCAACGAAAACCACTTATTCAATTGATAACACTTGACACTCGGTAAAACACGTCTGTTCACAAGGAAAGACTATATATATATATATATATATATATATAATATATATATATATATTATATATATATACAGGGTGTCCGAGAATTATCTGTACAATTTTTGGCTGTTATTAAAAGTCAACCATGAAGCGTAGAAATTCCAGTGTTGTCCCATTTTACAGAGAATCTCATTAAGTTTTTTCTGATACCACGTTTTGACAAGTTTTTTAGAAATGTACGCGGGTGACAGACATTGATGATTTAAAAGCAAGAATCACAGCTGCTATTGAGCGAATTGATGTGGATATGCTGCAGCGTACATGGCAACATTTGGATTATCGATTGGATGTTTTGCGAATCACTGATGGTGCACATATCGAATGTTTGTAACAACGTTACCTTAATAAAAGAAATTTCTGAAAATACAGATTCTAAATAATCTTGTTTAAGAATTTTACGTGTGTTATCAAGAATTTTATTAAAAGATGAAATTGTACAGATAATTTTCGGACACACTGGAATTTCTAAAAAACTTGTCAAAACTTGGTATCATAAAAAACTTAATGAGATTCTCTGCAAAATGGGACAACACTGGAATTTCTACACTTCATGGTTCACTTTTAATAACAGCCAAAACTTGTACAGATAATTCTCGGACAACCTGTATATATATATATATATATATATATATATATATATATATATATATATATATATATATATATATATATATATATATATATATATATATATATATATATATATATATATATATATATATATATATATTAGGGTGGAGCAAAAAATACTTTTTTTCTAGTATGAAGTTCTAATAGAGATTAGAAGTTGCATTTAGTGGACGAAATATGCCTGCCAAAATATGAGTTCATTTCTTTAAAATTTTCAGCTGCCACCAGGGGGCTAAATTTAACACAATTTTGTGTAAAAAGGAAAAAAATGCTTCTATTTTAGGTTTGTCAAACTATTATAAAATTTTATCTTAGAATTATCTAATAGTTTGATTAAGATTCTTAAATGATAGCAATTCGTTTTGTAAAAATGCCTTTTCATATGCTTAATATCTTCAGCTGCCACAAGAGAGCTGAAGTTAACACAATTTAGAGTAACTGAGTCATGTTGAGACTACACTGAATGTTGTGTGGGAGGGTTTGGGGAGGGTTGTGGGGGAGGGTTTTGGTGTGAAGGAATTTCTTTCTGTGAGTCATAAGAACAGAGTTTTAACACTTGTCTTCTTAGGTAGTAGGCCTAGTCGCTCAGTTGATCGGAGTTTTTTAATATGATCGGAATATTATAAAACTTTATTTTAAAGTGATTTATATAGAGATAATATTGATTTTATTATAAAATGCTTGTTATAATGTATTATATAATTTCAGTTTATTTACATAATATATTATATTTATATAATATATTATATATACTTATAAAATATATTATATATATTAATTATATAATGTTTTGATGTTACAGGATATTTTGTGATTGTGAATTTTTCTTAAAAATATTATGGCATCAAATACTAAATATAAACATTTCACTAGAGAACATATGAAGTGTGCCATATTTGAAGTACCTTGTGAGATGAGTGATATGCAACTACCAACTTATAACTGCATTATGAAAGATTACCTGTTCACAAAACATTTAGTGAAGGAGCAGATGAATAACAAGGAGCCTTCATTTTCTGAAATAGCAGAGGCAGTTTCCAAAAAGGTAGAAAATTTTGGAAGAAGGCCTCTTTGCCAATAGTTTCACATACACGCGTTTACAGATGATGCGAGTGTACCATGATAAATACAGGTCCTTATTAAAGCCATACAAGTCACGCAAGGATCAGCCTAAGTACAAAAATCAGCTTGAAGAATTTGAACTCTTCAAAATGCACTTTGTTTGACATCTGCACCTGCAAATGTAAGGAGTTTAGGAGATGCTCATGTGAAAAGAGCAAGAAAGTCCCTCCAAAAGAGCAGGATTTTTTAAATGACCAACGAACACGCAGAATAATGGTGATAGGAAGCATTGACATAGCACACACAAGACGATTACAAGCAAGAGAACATCGAAAGGAAATGGAAAAAGCACGTCTGGAATCCTCACAAACAACTAGTGCTGCTATAATCAATACGTCCAACTTACAAATCGAAACAGAGACAAGTGAACTTCAACAACTAGAAGAGATATCTGAAGATAATGAGGAAGATACAACCTTGACTCACTATGTAATATCAGAACAACAGATGCGTGAGCCACTGCCTTCATTAGCAATTACTTGTGATAGATTTAAAATGTCGGACAGAGCTGGGGCTGCTATTGCTTCTGCAGTATTGGCAGATCTTAAAATTGTTACTCCCGAAGACAAAGGGAATATTATAGACAGAAGTAAGCTAAGACGTGAAAGACAAAAACAGAGAAAGGAACTACAACAGATAGGAGAGCCAAAAACCATGCGGGGATTATACTTTGATGGCAGAAAGGATAAAACAATGATTCAAGTCCAGGAGAGTGATGGCTCTAACCACCAAAGAACCAAACGCGAAGAGCATATCAGCATAATATCTGAACCACACTCTCTGTACTTTGCACATGTGACACCTTCCAGTGGCAAAACTAAATACATTTGCACAGCGCTAGTGAATTGCTTGAAAGAAAGGAATGTTGATATAGGGAACATCGTTGCAGTTGGCTGTGATTCGACAGTGGTTAACACTGGTAGTATTGGAGGCACAATAAGATTAATGGAAGAAGCCTTTAATAAGCCATTGCAGTGGCTGATATGCCTTTTACACCTTAATGAACTTCCATTGCTCCATCTGTTTCATCACTTGGATGGTACCACTACTGGACCAAGAGCATTTTCAGGAGAAATTGGCCGAGCACTTTCAGACTGTGAAAAGCTTCCCATAGTTAACTTCAAACCCATTGAAATTCAAGAGGACATGTGTGAAGTTGATGTAGATGACATAAGTACTGACCAGAAGTACCTTCTTGAAATTCACAAGGCTATATCAAGTGGAACATTCTCAAAGAGTCTTAGTCATAAGAGTCTAGGCAATATATCACATTCAAGGTGGCTCACCACAGCAAACAGGACTCTGCGGTTATATGCAAGCACAGAGAATCCTTCAGGCAATTTACAAGAATTAGCTACTTTCATTGTTAGGGTATACGCACCAATGTGGTTTCAGATAAAGCGTAAACCATTATGCCAATATGGTGCTAAACATATGTGGCATATGATTGCAAGGAGCCGGTATCTCCGTGAAGAGCTTAGGAGAGTACATGACTGTCATTCAGCGAAATGCATATTACGCAAATCAAGAAAACATTCTCATTGCAATGATAGCTGATGAAAGGGAGCATGTGCGTCAGTTAGGATTTAGGCGTATCATAAAAGCAAGGGAATGCATTCAAGAAACAGATGTTATCAGGTATTTTAAGGTGCCAGAAATAATTTTTTATGCAAAAGACTATACAGATCTCATTATGTGGCAAGATTTTCAGATAGCAGAACCACCGATAACCAAAGGAGTTTCTCTTGATGATATTGAATCATGCATCAAACATGGTACTACTCTTCATTCAGAATTATTTCAGTTTCCATGTCATACACAAGCCGTAGAGAGATGCGTCAAGCTCGTTACAGACGCTGCTGGATCAGTCTGCGGACCTACAAACAGAGACGGTTGGATTCGTGCTACATTAGAATCAAGGAAAAAACAGCCAAAATTTGACACAAAAGCAAATTACTAAATAGTCTTCAGCAAGAACCCTTTCTAGAGGGAGGTTGGTTGGGGAAAGGGTGGTAACTCCGCTAAGGCACGAAATAACGTTTCTTAACTGTCTCAAGCCAGTATAAAAAAGGAGAGACATCCTAATTTATTACTGTTCCCTTTTTCAAGTAAATTCAGAATCATACTTAATTGTCATTTTTAAGTTAAATTCAGCCCTCTTGTGGCAGCTGAAGATATTAAGCATATGAAAAGGCATTTTTACAAAAGGAATTCTTATCATTTAAGAATCTTAATCAAACTATTAGATAATTCTAAGATAAAGTTTATAATAGTTTGATAAACCTAAAATAGAAGCATTTTTTTCCTTTTCACCCAAAATTGTGTTAAATTTAGCCCCCTGGGGGCAGCTGAAAGTATTAAAAAAATGAACTCATATTTTGGCAGGTATATATGGTCTACTAAATGCAACTTTTAATCACTATTAGAACTTCATACTAGAAAAAAAGTATTTTTCGCTCCACCCTAATATACAGTGTGTCCGTAAAGTCATGGTGGGATTTTAAATAGCTATATTATTGCAACGAAACATGATAATGAGATGAAAAAAAGGCAAATTGAAGAACAACTCTAAAAGAATAACTTTATTTAACGTAGTTCGATATGGGCTCCTCTGGTAGCCCTGCAGACATCTAGGCGGTGGTGTGTGTCCGTAAAGTCATGGTGGGATTTTAAATAG
The DNA here is from genome assembly GCA_023014485.1 of Bathynomus jamesi. Taxonomy (NCBI): domain Eukaryota; kingdom Metazoa; phylum Arthropoda; class Malacostraca; order Isopoda; family Cirolanidae; genus Bathynomus; species Bathynomus jamesi. Next base: position 720,155 of record JAJOZX010001924.1, on the reverse strand, counting down.
CTATATTATTGCAACGAAACATGATAATGAGATGAAACAATGCCAAATTTAAGAATAACTCTCAAAGTTGTATCTTGTAGTTAGTCTAGGCTAAGCTTAACCTTTATCTCGTAGTTAGTCTAGGCTGTCCACATGCCTATGTTGAACATGAGCGTAATAGCCCGAAAGTTAATGTGTGGTGTGCTCTAGCACGAGATCGAGTGATTGGCCCATTTTTCTTCGCGGAACCCACTGTGACGTCACACAACTACCTCGCTATGTTGGAACATTTTGCAGTACCCGAATTTATTGACAATAATGTCATCTTTCAGCAAGATGGTGCTCCTCCGCACTATGCCAACGTTGTTCGAGAATTCCTTAATGAAAAATTTTCACAGAGATGGATAGGAAGAGGAGGATGGAAGCCATGGCCTTCACGCTCTCCGGACCTGACACCTTTGGACTTTTATTTGTGGGGTTACGTCAAGCAAAGCGTGTACAGTGTACCCATTAGGGATATTCATCACTTGCACGAGCGAATCACGGAAGCTATCGCATCCGTCACTCCTGATGTTCTTGAGCGTGTGTGGCTGGAATTGAATCACCGCCTAGATGTCTGCAGGGCTACCAGAGGAGCCCATATCGAACTACGTTAAAGAAAGTTATTCTTTTAGAGTTGTTCTTCAATTTGCCTTTTTTTTATCTCATTATCATGTTTCGTTGCAATAATATAGCTATTTAAAATCCCACCATGACTTTACGGACACACTGTATATATAGTAATATATATATATATATATATATATATATATATATATATATAATAATGCTATAATGTTTCAGACCAACAATGACCCTAGGATCCACTCATGGCTGGTCTACCTAACTGTATTCGTAATTCTGCATTGTGTATGTCCCCCGTGGTGGCGGATGGGACTTACAATTTTACGTGGGTTCCGAACCACAAGAACATAAGAAATTTATGGAAAAACTGCCTGCACATTAGCAACGACCAATTTTTACGAAACTAAATAATTATCAATTTAAAACTAATTAATTATCGATTTAAATCTAAAGATAGATTTTCTGGATCCAGAGGATCAAGTCAGAATAGACTACTGTTCACAAATATGTTACACTCTATATCTATTTAAAACGGACATGCAAATATATCAGATCCAAAGAATCCAGTCAATTTCATTACGGAAATTACCAAAAATAAGTCACGGTCCATATCGATTGCGGACCAAGTCAAAATTTACATATACATTACAATATATATACTTAAGAGGAAAAGTGTAGGTGTGTCTGTATAGACTGTACACTAATGTAGAAATGTGTGTGCACCCATTTTGGTTCTCCCATTTCAAGGTGTTTGTGGGGTAAGTGAAGATCATGAGTTTTTCAATACCTCACAGTACTATGGGGGGCACCGCTCGGCAGAGGAATCTCTTTAAATGGGGTGTGTAAGGACAGAGAGTATCCCCTAACCCAAGATGCAACCTCCCTATATCCCACAACACTTGTGTTGAGCTGTGGGATCTATCACCACAAAGCCTTAATTTTACTACCTTAAACTATACCCAATCTATCAACATATGCGTCTAATCGATTTTTAAACATGTTTATACACGTGCTACTAATTACTTCTACCGGCAAACTATTCCACCTATTTACTATTCCATGCGTAAAAAAGTTTTTGGCAACTGATGTCTCGAACCTTCTACTTCTCAACTTACACCCGTTATTTTAGTCCTATTATATTGAGATATTTCGAAAAAGCTATCGTTATCTACGTTACCGAACCCATTCTTAATTTTGAAAACCTGGATTAGATCACCCCTTAACCTCCTAGTCTCGAGTGTTGTTAATTTTAACTCCTTAAGCCTATCCTCGTACGACTTTCACCTAAGAGACGGAATCATCTTAGTCGCTCGTCTTTGAATTCTTTCCATTTTGTCTATATCTTTGCGCATATGCGGATTCCAAAATTGAATCGCGTACTCCAAATGGGGTCTAACTAATGATTTATAAAGTGGAACTATAATATCGCGCGATTTTTACTCAAAATTCCGAGCTATAAAACCTAACACTTTGTTCGCCTTATTGACTGCTGCTGTACTTTGTTTCGCTACTTTTAAATCACCAGTGACTATAACTCCTAAATCTTTTTCCTGCTCTATGATTGTTAACTCTTTCCCTGATATACTATACGCAAAATTATAGTTAAGCGAACCTACATACAAAATTTTGCACTTATCGACGTTAAATCTCATTTGCCATGTGACTGACCAATCAACGATTTTATTCAGATCTTCCTGGATTTTGCCTCTATCTTCGTCATTAATCGCCCTACCACCCAGCTTCGTTTCATCCGCAAACTTTGAAACTGTACTGACTAGGCCGACATCTAAATCGTTAATATATATAAGAAAAAGCAAGGGGCCAAATACAGAACACTGAGGAACGCCACTCGCTACATTAGCCCAACACGACTCCGCTCCATCAACGACCACCCTCTGTTTCCTACCTCGCAACCAATCTTCTAGCCAATTTATTGCTACACCCCTGATTCCATGAGCCTTAGTTTTTTCATTGAGTCTTTTGTGAGGCACGGTGTCAAACGCTTTTTGAAAATCTAAATATACTGCATCAACCTCCAGATGTCTATGGTAAACGTCAACCACGCTTTGGAAAAATTCCAAAAGATTAGTTAAGCAAGATTTGTTTAGCCTAAAACCGTGCTGCTTATCTCTAACTAGTCTATGCAGTTCTAAGTGTTCGACTATACGAACTCTAATTATTGATTCCAGTAGCTTACCTACAACATACGTTAAACTGATTGGCCTATAATTTCCCGCCGCACCTTTATCGCCTTTCTTAAAGATAGGTGTTACGTTTGCTAACTTGAAATTATCTGGTACGCACCCCTCTGAAATAGACGCATTGAAAATCTTTGTTAGCGGCACAACAATGCTATCTTTTAATTCTTTATTTGTATGGGAAATATGGAATCCGGCCCTGGTGATTTACGTGTTTTCATTTTATCACTATAGCGCATTACCTCCCCTTCACTAACCACTATATTATCCAAAATATTACCATTATCAAAAGATATTATTTTTATGACCGTAGGGATATTCGTTACATCTTCTATAGTAAAAACTGACATAAAAAATTCGTTTAGCATGGTAGCCATTTCCTTGTTTTCAGAAACTAGATCTCCATTTACATTTTTCAAAGGCCCCAAGACGCTTTTTACTGGATTTCTATGATTGACGTATTGAAAGAATCGCTTGGGGTTTTCTTTACCGTCACGAGCTATGGAGATTTCAAATTCGCGCTTGGACTTTTTTATTACACTTTTCGCTTCACGCCTTAGAGATATGTAGTTGTTTTCGTAACCACAAATTGTCTTTATCGCACTTATGTAGCCTATAAGCCCTATCTCTACTCTTTATAATGTCTCCTACTCTAGAAGTAAACCACAAGGGCTTGTTGTTTACTTTCGCACGCTTAATTTTGTACTTTACACATTCCTCATTTATAGTCCTAAATACTGTTTCGAACGATTCCCACATTAGTTTTGCGTTGGAGTTCCCTGTTACGTTTTACCAATTGACGTGACAATTTATTTCGAAATTTTCCTCATTTTTTCATTTGTTTCGTTCTTTCGCTCTCATCTTGCACTTATAATTCTCCTATACAAAGCGTCGTTCTTTACGTTAATTATAGTGCGTCTTTGCAGTTATAATGTATAAATGTTACGGCATGCGGGAGGTGCCCCTTTGGGGCATTGGTTTCTGCGCGTATGTAGAGGAATTACGACAATTGTTTGGGTGTGGCCTGTGGTGTTGTGGTTATCAAATCTGACCGGTAATCAGAAGATCCCGGGTTCGATTCTCGGGTGGGTACCTCATTTTTTCATTTGTTTCGTTCTTTCGCTCTCATCTTGCGCGGATAATTCTCCTATACAAAGCGTCGTTCTTTAAATATATATATATATATATATATATATATATATTACTATATATATATATATATATATATATATATATATATATATATATATTACTATATATATATATATATATATATATATATATATATATATATTACTATATATATATATATATATATAATATTACTATATGTATATCTCTATATTACTATATATACAGGGTGGGCCGTACGTTTCCATACATAGGAAAAATTAAACGTTTGTTTTTATGTTTCAGATACCCTAAGAATATGCGTTTGACGTAAGATCTTGTTTACTGATGAAGCAAATTTTTACGTCAATGGAGAGGTTAATCGGCAAAACATACGTTATTGGAGTAATGCTAACCCTAACTGGCTGAGTCCGACGAAGATGCAAGGTGCCGGTAAAGTGATGGTGTGGGACGGGATATGGGGTGACATAATTATTGGACCAATTTTTGTCAGTGGAAATCTTAATGCCGAAAGGTATCTTAACATGTTGCAAGAAGAGATTTTCCCATCCCTGCTAAACGAGGAAGGTAACTTCCCAGTTTACTTCCAGCAAGATGGAGCTCCACCTCATTATGGTCTTCACGTGCGTCGGTATTTGGATCAGCAGTTTCCGGATGCTTGGATTGGTCGGCGTGGTCCTGTGGAGTGGCCTCCCAGATCCCCAGATCTCACCCCCCTTGATTTCTATCTTTGGGGACACTTGAAGGCCATGGTGTATCAGGAAAAGATACGAGACATAAATCATCTAAAGGAACGTATCACCAACGCCATTACAAGCATAACGTCAACTGTGCTAATGCGTGTTCATCAACAGTGGGGAACACGTATTGAAATGTGTTTTCAAAACAATGGCAACCATGTAGAGCATATTATATAAATAAAAATGGTTGTCCATAAAAAAATGTTTATTTTTCCTATGTATGGAAACTTACGGCCCACCCTGTATATATATATATATATATATATATATATATATATATATTACTATATATATATATATATATATATATATATATATATATACCGTATATATGTATATATGTAAAAACTTTTTTACGCATAGAATAGTAAATAGCTGGAATAGTTTGCCGGTAGAAGTAATTCGTAGCACATCTATAAACATTAAGGTGGATCGATTTTACATTTTTTTCGATTTCCATATTCTAATAGAGACAAAAACTTGCGCATGCATGAGAAAATAGCCTCTGCAAAATCTTAGCTTAATAGGTAATCATCTTCTGCCCCCGGCAGAGCGATGAAAATCATATTTTAGTAGTCAAAAACGTATTTTTCTTATAATTTTTAAAATATTTCAATATGCATCAAAATTATTCCTAATAACTATAAAGTCGATGAAAAAGACATATGATCGTTTTTCCAAGCGCGTTGTCCTACGTTAATATCTTTTGCCCCCGGCAACAACGTCAAATGTTGAAAAAATAGGTAATTTATATACATATTTTCAGATCGGCTCTTTGTCTTAAATAATGCATTTATATATTTCCCATAGCATTTATATCGTTGCTTAGGCATGAAATAACACACACATGGGGCATTTCACTCCTGCATCAGGTTCTGCCACTGCAATAACATCAGGTATCATCAACTTTCTGGAGACTAACAATATTAGCACGGACGACATTGTGGCTATCGGCTGTGATGGTACCGCAGTGAACACGGGTCGAAAGGGTGGAGCCATTCGTATGATTGAAATGAAACTACAAAGGCCAGTTCAGTGGATCTTATGCCTATTACACGGTAATGACTTATCACTGCGACACCTCATTCAAGACTTGGACGGCAAAACAACTGGGCCAATGGGCTTTACTGGACCAGTTGGAAAACAACTGAACGACTGCGAAAAACTTCCAATTACAGAATTCGATGCCATTCCATCTCCCGACATTGACATAGATGATGCCGAGTTGAGCACTGACCAAAAATATTTCTTAGGCATCTACAGAGCAGTGTCGAGCTGTAGCTGCTCTTCAGCTCTCGCGGCTCGAAATCCAGGTAAGATGGCGCATTCCAGGTGGCTGACAACAGCAAATAGATTTCTGCGCCTCTATGTTTCAACCAGTGAACCCTCCAGCACCTTCAACGAAATTGTGCGATTCATTATGACAGTTTACGCACCAATTTGGTTTAAGATAAAGAAAAACTCCAGTTTCACTGAAGGCGCAAAACATTTTTTCGAAATGATGCGTCTCTCTCAGACCATGCCTCAAAGATCTAAGACAATCGCCAACAAAGTCCTCCGTAGAAATTCTTTCTTTGCTGACCCAGAAAATATTTTGATCTCCATGCTACATGCCGATGAGCAACACATAAGAGAATTGGGATGGAGAAGGATATTAAAAGCACGATCAAAACAATCACCAGCGGGGGAAATTCGAGCCTTCGCCATGCCTGAGCTGCTCTACGATAGTCAAAACTATTACGAAATGATCATCTGGCAAACGGCTGAGGTGACCGAAACCCCCGTTAAAAAAACAATACCTGATACCCGAATAAAAGAGTTTGTTGAGACGGGAGACCAGCCTGATGGACTGATCCCACTATTCCCTTGTCATACTCAAGCGGTCGAGAGACTCATCAAATTAGTAACCGAAGCCTCTGCCAGTGTAAGTGGAATAGAAGAGAGGGACGGATTCATCCGCTCCCGTCTTCACTCCCGAACAAAAATTCCACGATTTGATTCTAAGAAAGATTACCGTATGTAAATCGACATGCAGCCAAAGGAAGGGTGGTTGGGGCTGGATAGGGTGGAACTCGACGTACAGCCACCTCCTCGTGGTGAGTTCTGGGTTGCTAATTTTATAAAATTAGCAAGCGAGGAGCTGTACTTAGTACTTATCGTACTTATAACATCGCATTAACGTAATTATAATCCACATTTAGACTCTTCTCGGGGACAGAAGATATTACTCTGGAGTCATAAAATTTTGCGTGTGTGTTATTTCATGCCTAAGCAACGATGTAAATGCTATGGGAAATATATAAATGCATTATTTAAGACAAAGAGCCGATCTGAAAATATGTATATAAATTACCTATTTTTTCAGCATTTGACGTTGTTGCCGGGGGCAAAAGATATTAACGTAGGACAACGCGCTTGGAAAAACGATCATATGAGGTCTTTTTCATCGACTTTATAGTTATTAGGAATAATTTTGATGCATATTGAAATATTTTAAAAATTATAAGAAAAATACGTTTTTGACTACTAAAATATGATTTTCATCGCTCTTCCGGGCGCAGAAGATGATTACCTATTAAGCTAAGATTTTGCAGAGGCTATTTTCTCATGCATGCGCAAGTTTTTGTCTCTATTAGAATATGGAAATCGAAAAAAATGTAAAATCGATCCACCCTAATAAACATGTTTAAAAATCGATTAGACGCATTACGTTGATAGAAAGGGTATAGTTTAAGGTAGTAAAATTAAGGTTTCTTTGGATAGATCCCTCAGCTCAACACAAGTGTTGTGGGATATAGGGAGGCAGCGTCTTGGGTTAGGGGATACTCTCTGCCCTTACACACCCCATTTAAAGAGATTCCTCTGCCGAGCGGTGCCCCCCATAGTAGTGTGAAGTATTGAAAAACTCATGATCTTCACTTTCCCCACAAACACCTTTAAATGGGAGACCCAAAATGGGTGCACAAACATTTCTACATTACTGTACAGTCTTTACAGCCACACCTACACTTTTTTCGTAAGTGTATATATTGTAATGTATATGGTTGTAAATTTTGACTTGGTCCGCAATCGATATGGACCGTGACTTGATGGATACCGTAATGAAATTGGCTGGATTCTTTGGATCTGATATATTTGCATGTCCGTTATAAATAGATATACAGTGTAACATACTTGTGGACAGTAGTCTATTATGACTTGATCCTCTGGATCCAGAGATTCTATCTTTAGTTTTAAATCGATAATTAATTAGTTTTAAATTGATAATTATTTAGTTTCGTAAAAATTGGTCGTTGCCAATTTACCAGCAGTTTTTACATAAATTTCTTATGTTCTTATGGTTCAGAACGCACGTAAAATTGTAGGTCCCCTCTGCCACCACGGAGGACATACACAATACATGATTACGAACACAGTTAGGTAGACCAGCCGTGAGTGGATCCTAGGGTCTTTGTTGGTCTGAAACATTATAACATTATAACATTATATTACTATATATATACAGGGTGGGCCGTAAGTTTCCATACATAGGAAAAATTAAACGTTTGTTTTTATGTTTCAGATACCCTAAGAATATGCGTTTGACGAAAGAGCAACGAATTGAAATCATACTGATGGCTGGGTCGGGAAGCAGTCGCATGGTTGCAATGAACTTTAACAGACAACATGGAACGAACATCACACACGACACTGTGGCAAAACTTATTAACAAGTTTCAGAAAACTGAAAATGTTGCAGATCAACCGCGAAGTGGTCCAAGACGTACAGCCACCGATGAAGACACAACAGCTACGATACTTACAGCGCTTACACGGAGTCCCAGAAAAAGTACACGACGGTTGTCTGCAGAAAGTGGTGTCAGCAGATCGAGTATCAGGCGCATTTTGAAAGCAAACAAATGGCATCCATACAAATTGCATATGGCACAGCATTTGAGTGAAGACGACCCGGATAGACGGATGGAATTCTGTGAATGGGCATTAACCAAAGTGAAAGAGGATGCAAACTTTTCAACTAAGATCTTGTTTACTGATGAAGCAAATTTTTACGTCAATGGAGAGGTTAATCGGCAAAACATACGTTACTGGAGTAATGCTAACCCTAACTGGCTGAGTCCGACGAAGATGCAAGGTGCCGGTAAAGTGATGGTGTGGGCCGGGATATGGGGTGACAGAATTATTGGACCAATTTTTGTAAGTGGAAATCTTAATGCCGAAAGGTATCTTAACATGTTGCAAGAAGAGATTTTCCCATCCCTGCTAAACGAGGAAGGTAACTTCCCAGTTTACTTCCAGCAAGATGGAGCTCCACCTCATTATGGTCTTCACGTGCGTCGGTATTTGGAACAGCAGTTTCCGGATGCTTGGATTGGTCGGCGTGGTCCTGTGGAGTGGCCTCCCAGATCCCCAGATCTCACCCCCCTTGATTTCTATCTTTGGGGGCACTTGAAGGCCATGGTGTATCAGGAAAAGATACGAGACATAAATCATCTAAAGGAACGTTACCAACGCCATTACAAGCATAACGTCAACTGTGCTAATGCGTGTTCATCAACAGTGGGGAACACGTATTGAAATGTGTTTTCAAAACAATGGCAACCATGTAGAGCATATTATATGAATAAAAATGGTTGTCCATAAAAAAATGTTTATTTTTCTTATGTATGGAAACTTACGGCCCACCCTATATATATATATATATATATATATATATATATATATATATATATTATATATATATATATATATATATATATATATAATATATATATATATATATATATATAGGGCGTCCCAAAAAAATGTATACACACTTTAACAGCTGATAGCTCAATTGATGTTTCTTTCTTTCCAAGTTAAACCCATTAGAATTAATAATGGCAGTCAGACTAAGCTTTGAACAAAGGAAATTCATTCTAAAATGCTACTGGAAGTGTGAAAACGCAGTTGAAGTGCAAAGACAGTTTAGGAGGGAGTTTCAAACAGATCCACCAACGCGACTTACCATCACTCGAATTAGAGATAAGTTTGAAGCCGATGGAACTGTTCAGAATGTCCACAAGAAGCGTTCCGGAAGACCACGGACATCGACAAGCCCCACAAAGCAAGAAAGAGTACTGGAAACGTATCACCAAAGTCCAAGAAAATCTGTGCGGCAAGCGAGTCGTGAGTTAGGAATTTCAGAATCGTCTGTCCAACGCATTTTGAAGCGCTGTCAATGGAAAAGTTATATTCCAAGATTAGTCCATGCTATTAATGAAGATGATCCGGACCGAAGAGTGGAGTATTGCGAGTGGTACTTGGCACGATGTGGATCTGGATTGGACGAAGGGGTTTCGTAGAATACCCTCCGCGTTCACCAGACCTCACACCACTAGACTTTTTTTTATGGGGATACTTAAAAGACAAAGTCTTCGCTATAAAACCTGCAACAGTCGCTGAATTGGGAGCAGCCATTGAACGAGAATGCACACAAATACCAAA
>JAJOZX010001924.1:442500-705000 GCA_023014485.1 Bathynomus jamesi | reverse complement strand
TGAGACTAAAGTTATCGACTTTTCTTTTATAACTTATCGACTTTACTGACTAAGTTCTTCTGAAGATAGCCCAATTCGAGGGGTAAAATAAAAAGTTTCTCTTACTGTAATTTACTTCTTAGAAATTTACAGGTAGTGGTCTGAATTTTACAGGGGTAGAGGTTCGACCTCTTTCGACCATGGCTCAGGCCGGAATCTAAAAAGTTAAGAAGGCAAGGGGCCTCTGCCCCCTCCCCGCAGCGAAGCTGCTAACAAGGGAGTCTCGTAGCAGTGACCCAAGCAGAGTCCCGTAATGAAGTGAAGTTCATTTTACAAATACATGTATAATATAAGCCTAAATGTTGGGGGAAGGAAGTTGAAGGTTAAGTTCCCCCCTTTTAAACACATGATCAGATGTTTGAAAAATTCCAAATAAAAATAATAAAAAAAATAAAAATAAAAAACTAATTTGTATTTTTCGCCGAGTCTACATTTATGAAGGCGATATCATTTCGTAGTAGTACATAAGTACAATTTAAGTACACCACTGAGCACATTTTCGTTTTGGTCTATTACAATTATGATTGCCATTATGGATTACTTCACATTCGCCTATGATTGTCCATTACAGTTCTATTAAAGTACATTCTTACATTATACTGGGTGATCCAGATAAATGGGACCCATAAAAAAAATCCAAATATTCTTAATATTTAATTCCTTTCATAAAAACTATATATCATTCGAAAGAGTAGAGTTACATGTTTATTATGAAATATTTATTTTTTTAAAATGACTCCTTTCAAATGTGCTCCATTAGTTGCCAAGCATTCCAGTGTTCTCGCTTGTAAGTTCTGCATCACTTTTGCAAGAGTGTGCGGTGGTATGGCCTGTATCTCATTTGTGATGGCGGCCTTCAATTCTTGCAAGGTCGTTGGGTTATTTCTGTAGACCCTACTCTTTAAATATCCCCAGAGATAATAATCTAAGGGAGAAAAATCCGGAGACCTTGCGGGCCATTCAACGTCTCCAAATCTTGAGATTAACTCGCCTGGAAGCGTTTGACGCAAAACTGCCATGCAGTTCCTCGTGGTATGGCAGGTAGCTTCGTCTTGTTGGAACCAGTGGTTTTCTAGACAAAGATCTCTTAATTTAGGAATAAGGAAATCGGTCAACATTTTTTCGTAGCGATCACCATTTACAGTGACCGTGTTTCCGGTGGAATCCTCGAAAAAGTACGCCCCTATGATCTGAGATGCAGTAAGACCACACCAAACAGTTACACGCTGACTATGCAACGGGACTTCGGTAATATTTAATGGATTTTCTGTTGCCCAGAAACGACAATTTTGTTTGTTTACAGTTCCATTCAAGTGAAAATGGGCTTCGTCTGACATAATCAAAGTTGCTAGAAAATTGGTGGTGTCATTTACCTTCTGTTGGATCCATTGACAGAATTGTCGTCTTCGTGCGAAATCTCCATCGTTTAGTTGTTGCACTGTTTGAATTTTATATGGAAAGAGCATTAAATTTTGCTTGAATATACGGTGTGTTGTTCCATATCCAACTCCTAACAGCTGAGAAGCACGTCTGATGATTATGTTTGGATTATCCTGTACAATTTCATGAGTTCTGTTAATGATCTCGTCTATCCTTGCTGTGCGCACTCTTCCAGTTGGTTTTCTTTTTCCAATGCTGCCAGTTAGGGAAAAATTTCTGACACGCCGACGGATTACTTTCTTAGAAGGTGATTTTGACATCTGAAAATTTGTCTTGAAAGATCTTTGAGCTGAAACTACACTTCTTCCATGCTCATAATATTGCTCAGTTATGAAACGCAGCTGTTCCACAGTCCATGCAGTCATCTTGAAGGGTTAGTTTTAACTAACACTTTTATTTTGTTTTGTATCTTATCTTGTATTGTCAAAACCTATACAATCCTGTACAAACTTGTAACTATCCTCTTTCGAATGATGCGTATGATTTTATAAAAGGACTTATACTTTAAGAGTTACCGGGGTTTCTTTTGGGTCTCATTTCTCTGGATCACCCTATATATTAAGTCATTACATTCAATTACAGTTTCATTGAAGTACATTACAAGTTATTATTAATTACAGTTTCATTAAAGTACATTACGTTATATTAAATTAAAGTACTACAGTTAATTATAATTAAACAGTTATTATAACTTTGTTTTGTTTTTACAGTGTTTCATATTAATAGACAATTAAGATGTTAGAAATATAATACAAAGTACATGGGCACATACGGTATGGATTTATATACAACATAATATGTTATAAATTTGAATCGGAGCGAGAGGAGATATTTATCTTAGAAGCGTTCGATTTTGCAGTGATTAGCTAATTCGATCACTTACCTAAGCATTTTCGAGTTCATTGCTGGAGGTGATATAATTAAAAATAAAAATAAAAAAATAATACGAGAACGTATTTGTGCGGCGTTTTCGAACGAATGAGTAAAATTTTGCGTTTCATAGACTGACACGAGTAAAAATGAATATTTAATAAAATTTATATGACGCGTTCGGTGGAGAAGGGGCGAACGCCACAAAATTCGAAAAATGAGTTTTCTGTCGTATAATTATCCTTTAAAACCTTTGCTTTACCTATGCAAAAAATTAGATGTTAGTCTGCACTCTTTCACGGTAAAATTTAGGTTTAAAGACAGGTGATAAACTAGCGAGATAGGTTCATCGAGGAGTTCAGGTGGTGTAAAGACGAATAGCCACCTCATTATCTATAGTTTGTTCGGTGTGCGATGTTTGTTGTGTCAGCGAATTTGTTGTGAAGTTTCATTTGTATTATGTCTGAAAATGAATCTGTAATGGTTCAAAATGGAATTGAAAATTGCCCTTCTACTATGGTTGGCCGAAAGAGAACTAAGAACATACAAAATTGGAAAAGACAGAAAATGAAGTGTAAGAGAATTTCTGGACAGGTGTATAAAAGCTGTTATACGAACAAAATTGTTAGTAAACGTGTTATAGGACCACCCTGTACTTGCAAAGATTTGTGTTTCGCTAAAGTTGGGAATTTGCAAGGAGTTTCAAAAATATTTGATGCTTTTTGGTAGATTGATTGTTTTGATGAACAGAATGGCTACATACAGCGATTTGTTTCTAGAGGTACTGTTAAACGAAGATACACCAAACAAGATGTAAGTCGAAGAAACATTACTTTTAAATATACAGTAATGTCTGACGGTGTGGTGCATCAAATCTGTAGAAAAGCATTTCTTAATATTCATGGTCTCACAGAAAAACGCGTACGGAATGCTGTAAGAAAACAAAGTGAACTAGGTGTTCTTGAGAAGGATTTAAGAGGAAAGAATATACCAACAAATAGAATTGATGAAGTGAGGCTTGAAAGAGTAAAGGAACACATTGAAATGTTACCTACTTTTACGAGTCATTACTCACGAGCCCATTCTCCTAATAGAGTATTCTTAGCTTCAGGTCCTATTAATTCAGTGAAGAGTTTGTATAGTGCCTATAATGTTTGGATGTTTAGTAATTATCCCGAAGAAAAGATTGTAAGCATTGATTACTACAGGAGAATTTTCACGTCTCAATACAATATACATTTTTGTCCACCAAAGTCTGATACCTGCACGACCTGTGACAAATTTAAAGTTGCTATTGAAAATGCACGTGATGAGGAATTGAAGAATTCTACTAAGCAAAGCTTGGAGTTTCACAAGAGTATAGCCAGCGAAGCTAGAAAGTTGATGAACTCATTCAAATCAAATGATGACCCTAGTGTGCAAGCAATCTGTGTAGACTTGCAACAAACACTGCCAACTCCAAGGTTGAGCTCTGGTATAGCCTATTATAAACGTAAGTTATGGACATACAACCTGAGTATCTCCAACATTAAGAGCAACCAACCTACCATGTACGTATGGGATGAAGTAACTGCAAAAAGGGGGAGTATTGAAGTTGCAAGTTGCATTTATCACTGGATTAGAAATAATTGCAATAGTGAAGTTATTAAGCATTTGTATGTATTTTCAGATAACTGCGCTGGGCAGAAAAAAAATATTAATTTAGTTTTAATGTATCTCAGAGAAATTCACTCCGCATCATTGCTTCACATTGAACACATCTATCTACTTTCTGGTCACTCGACAATGCCCTGTGATGCTCAATTTGGCCAAATTGAACAAAATATAAAAATTAATTACAGCAATATTATTTACACCAAAAAAGATTATGTTACGGCCATAACTACAGCCGTTTCGCAGCGCTTCCTAGTTGTAGAAATGAAACAGGCTGATTTTCTCGATTTTGACGTCCTAAAAACGTGCATTGTCATTAGGAGATCAACAACTACTAAATTTATAGATGCAAGAAAGTTAATATTTGACTTTCAACACAAAGAAGGCTACGTAATATCTACTGCATACCGCACAACCCCAGATAATAGCCATCCCGTCAGACTGCAGAAAGGGAAAAAATCCTACAGTGTCAGTTTATTCAATCTAGCCCAGCAGACACTGCAACCAAAGTATTCCCAATTGCTGCCAATAACTAAGGAAAAAATAAAAGATCTCAAAGAATTATCAGACCTAATGCCTGCAACTGCAGTGAACTATTATACAAGATTGTTAAAGGAACTGGAAGAAACCGAAACAGTTGAAGCAGGTAATACAACATTCGACGAAGAGGACCAAATAATGGATTACACCAGTTAACATCAGAAGCTATCAATAAATAATATTGTAAAATTTCTTGGCGTTTTATTATATCGACATATTACACAACAATATTTTACTCAAATATGTGTTCAAATTCATACATTTCAATAAACCGGAAAAATACAAAGGTTTAAAGTTTACAAACTTTAACTGCATTTTGTGGCATAATTCGAAAATGTTGCGTTCGCCCCTTCTCCACCGAACGCGTTATATAGGGTAATGGTCAAGATATGATATGGACGTATAGACGAATATGGTTGAATAATAATATTTATACTACATAACACCACAACATTATTATTAAAGAATTTACCATACATTGCATAGTAGAGATATGATGAAGGGAAATTAATGACAGGAAAATGTGACGTCATAGTTATTGAATTTGTACGTATAGTACAAATCATTATTAGGAAGATTTACAAGAACGAATTAGAGACAAAGAGTGGGTATTAATGACTAAGAAGTACAACTACGTGTTCCAATCCTGTTATATGCAATGTGTATGCATAATCTATGGACGAGGGTGAGATGCAAGACAATCATAATTAATTATAATAAATTCTATAACAAATGAAAAATGGAAAATGGATACGACTAAACCATAGAAATGGTAGATCGTAGGGTTGTGACAAACGAAAATAGAAAGCTACAAATAAATTTTTTATCCAAACTCGCGTTAAGCGATTTTGGTTCTCATGTAAAAATTAATATTGATTATTCATTTTTCATTTTTACACACACATATATATATATATATATATATATTACTATATATATACATATATATATATATATATATATTATATATAATAATATAAATATATATAATATATTATACATACATATATATATAATATTATATATATATATATATATATATATATATTACTATATATAATATATACATAATATATATATATATATAATATATACATATATATATATACTATATATATTATATATACATATATTATATTATATATATATATATATATATATATATATATATATATATATATATATATATATATATATATATATATACATATATATATATATATATATATATATATATATATATATATATATATATATATATATATATATTTCCACTGCGCTCGCGAAGTTGTCGCAATTACAAACAATTTGAAGGTTCTATCCTTAAATGCTCGTAGCCTACGAAATAAAATAAACGAATTTTTTTCTTTAATTGCTTGTAAAGACTATGATATAATTGCGATAAATGAATCGTGGCATAGCACTGAAACTCGTGACTTTCTAGGGGAGTATCAAATTAAAGGTTATAGACTTTTTATTAAAAACAGAATAGGTAGGCGAGGAGGCGGTTATGTTGTATATCAAAGATAATATAGCGAACGTTATAGAAGTAAAGCACACAATTCCAGAACCGATAGATTCAACTATAGCAGAACTTAAATTGAACGATTTCAAACTTCTTGTTGCGGTTATATATGTTAACCCCTCCGTCTATGGCCCTGAGTCGGTTCGGATTCGACGGGGGGTTCTGGTTAGGAGGCAAGCAACGGATATTTCTTCTATGATACTTTTCTTCTATAACTTTCTAATTCTTTTCTCTCGCTTTATGGGGTCGACACTCTGTTAATTCTTCTCTTTCTATAATACTCTGATACTTTCTCTTGGTACTAAAATTATCGACTTTACTAAGTTCTTCTGAAGAGAGCACGGCTCGAAGGGGAAAATAAAAAGTTTCTCTTACTGTAATTTTCTTCTTAAAAATTTACAGGTAGTGGTCTGAATTTTACAGGGGTAGAGGTTCGACCTCTTTCGACCATGGCTCAGGCCGGAATCTAAAAAAAGTTAAGGAGGCAAGGGGCCTCTGCCCCCTCCCCGCAGCGAAGCTGCTAACAAGGGAGTCTTAGCAGTGACCAAAGCAGAGAGCCGTAATGAAGTGTCCTTCATTTTACAAATACATGTATAATATAAGCCTGAATGTTGGGGGATGGCAGTTGGAGGTTAAGTTCCCCCCTTTTAAACACGATCAGATGTTTGAAAGATTCCAAATAAAAAAAAATAAAAAAATAAATAAAAATAAAAACTAATCTTATTTTTTTTTTGCCGAATCTTCATTTCTGAAGGCGATATCATTTCATAGTAGTACATAAGTACAATTGAAGTACACGACTGAGTACATTTTCGTTTGGGTTTATTACAATTATGATTGCGATTATGGATTACTTCCCATTCGCCTATGATTGTCCCTTACAGTTCTATTAAAGTACATTCTTACATTATATATAAAGTCATTACATTCAATTATAGTTTCATTGAAGTACATTACGTCGTTTACCATTCTTACAGTGTTTTTATATATTTATATATGGTTATAATATATGGTTATAATATATGGTTATATTATATGGTTATATTATATGGTTATATTAGATGGTTATATTATATGGTTATATTATATGGTTATATTATATGGTTATTATATGTGGTTATTAGTACAATACAAGTACATGAGACATGACAAGATAATTTATATACAGTGTTTTTATATATTTATATATGGTTATAATATATGGTTATAATATATGGTTATAATATATGGTTATATTATATGGTTATATTATATGGTTATATTAGATGGTTATATTATATGGTTATATTATATGGTTATTATATATGGTTATTAGTACAACACAAGTACATGAGACATGACAAGATAATTTATATACAACATAGTATGTTATATTACATTATAATATGTTATAAATTTGGATCAGAGCGAAAGATGTTGTTTATCTTAGAAACGTTCAATTCTGCTGTGATTCGCGAATTCGACCCCTTACCTACCCAAGCATTTATGAATATCTTGCGAGGGGTGAACGCACTTAAAAGAAAAAAAGAAAAAAAATACATGTGGACGTATTTTACATGTAAGTAACAGAGTAGGTTGTGTGCGTAATATAGACGCGCGTAAAATATGGACTGATAGGTTGATAGGTATCAGTAGACAATAGGTAGGAAACATCATAAATAATGATGTATAGAGAATGAAGTTTTTTTTCTTTTTATTATTATTATTATTATTATTATTAAGGAATTTACCATACATTCAATACGGAAGATGTCCAAATACTAAACACGTGATTCAGTATTCAAGGTATGGAAAACGTGAAGAGAATTAAGTTACTTTATGACGTCATAGTTATTCACATTATGTCATACGTACAGTATACCTGTAAGTCATTATTTGGGAGGACCTAAAAGAAACGAATTAAAGACAGAGTGGGTATCAAGGACTAAGAAGCACAACTACGGGTTCCAATCCTCTTATATGCAATGTGTATGTATAATCTAGGGTCGAGGGTGAGATGCGAGACAATCATAATTAATTATAATAACTTCTATAACAAATGGAAAAATGGGTACGACTAAACCATAGATATGATAGATCGTAGGGTTGTGACACAAACAAAAATAGGAAGCTACAAGTAAAATTATTATCCAAACTCGCGTTAAGCGATTTTGGTTCTTATGTAAAAATGAATATGGATTATTCATTGTTCATTTTTTACATTACACCCCTTTTAAAAATGATATTTATACAATAATCTAATAGGGTACAATTAATACAATAGAATTAAGAGAATAACATCCTAACTAATTCAAGTTAGATGACGAATTTTTCTTTACAATACAAATTTTATACAGAACGATTTTGCGTGGTTGAGTACAATGCAGAATAATCAAATTTTTAAAATGACACTCGCTTAGAGGGCTATTATAAAATATAAAAATTTACAGTGTTTTTATATATTTATATATGGTTATAATATATGGTTATAATATATGGTTATAATATATGGTTATATTATATGGTTATATTATATGGTTATATTATATGGTTATATTATATGGTTATATTATATGGTTATTATATATGGTTATTAGTACAACACAAGTACATGAGACATGACAAGATAATTTATATACAACATAATATGTTATATTACATTATAATATGTTATAAATTTGGATCAGAGCGAAAGATGTTGTTTATCTTAGAAACGTTCAATTCTGCTGTGATTTGCGAATTCGACCCCTTACCTACCCAAGCATTTATGAATATCTTGCGAGGGGTGAACGCACTTAAAAGAAAAAAAGAAAAAAAATACATATGGACGTATTTTACATGTAAGTAACAGAATAGGTTGTGTGCGTAATATAGACGCGCGTAAAATATGGACTGATAGGTTGATAGGTATCAGTAGACAATAGGTAGGAAACATCATAAATAATGATGTATAGAGAATGAAGTTTTTTTCTTTTTATTATTATTATTATTATTATTATTATTATTAAGGAATTTACCATACATTCAATACGGAAGATGTCCAAATTCTCTATACAAAAATAGGAAGCTACAAGTAAAATTATTATCCAAACTCGCGTTAAGCGATTTTGGTTCTTATGTAAAAATGAATATGGATTATTCATTGTTCATTTTTTACATTACACCCCTTTTAAAAATGATATTTATACAATAATCTAATAGGGTACAATTAATACAATAGAATTAAGAGAATAACATCCTAACTAATTCAAGTTAGATGAATTTTTCTTTACAATACAAGTTTTATACAGAACGATTTTGCGTGGTTGAGTACAATGCAGAATAATCAAATTTTTAAAATGACACTCGCTTAGAGGGCTATTATAAAATATAAAAATTCAAAGATTAAAACTTTACTTTTATACAAACAGAATAAAGGATTAATACGTTAATTTAGACAAACATTTAAGTTAGACAAACAATGATATCGTTAAAATTTTTTACAAAATGTTATTTTTTCTGTGGGATGAATTACATACATAATGAGTAGAGTAGATAAAAGGGAAAAACGTACACCGTACAATCTATAAGCTAATTTTTATTGACCATTGTAGGTAAAAAATCGAATTACGTAATGGATGATGTATAGACCTGTGGTCTAGTGTGTATTTGTGTGTATTAGATACAAAGTGTGTATCTTATAACTTTGAGGGACAGATTAGCTGAGAGGATTTTTAAATTAACTGAATAAACTCCTGAGCAAAAATTTATATATAGTAAGCAAAAATGCGTAGGACTATATAAATAGCATAGTTAGCACTTACACGCTATGAAATAGTTTATTGTGACATCCAATGATTTTAGCATAAGGTTTGCATATATATATATATATATATATATATATATAGTGCGCATACATGCGTGTGTATGTGTAGAGATTTGGGAGGTTTTTGAATTAACAAAGTTTAAAAATAATGTATAATAATTTAAGATGGGTTTAGGGTTATAAAATCTTTTGAGTCAATTATTGTTGTTATTATTATCATTATTATTATTATTATTATAAAATCCTTTAAGTTCAAGGTAGTATTTAAGAATTTAATTCAATCAGTTACACGAATTAAGGTAATAAAAAAAGACGTACTTAAAAGACCTTACGAGTAATGGCAGTAACTCTCACGGTTTTAAAATTGAATTTCGACACACAATTAAATTCGACTACTAAAATTCATAACCATATACTGTAGTAGTATGTCAATTTGACTATAATTTTCGTTTTATACCTTACAAATGGTACAATAACAATTTAAGGACAGTTACTCACGATTAATTGAACAAAAGAAAATTAAAAATACAAATTAAGAATAGAGATCAATTATGCATTTTAATGAGCTAACATAATTTTATAATATTCCTAAAAATAAAAGTAAATCGAACCATAGATGAATTTCGACCAAGAATAAAAAGTTATTGAAATGGAAGGGAAGCATTTCGAACAATCTTTTCTTTTAATAATTTCAGGTAAATTTTACATTAAAAATTATTTTTATATAATAAAAAAAAATAAAAAAAAGGTTTAATAATTTTTGCATGTTAAGTAGAAAAATTATACTCTTTCGTTAAATGTTGATAGAATTTGAATTATTTGATTTTTTTAATCTGAAAACTTGTTTGCATATAGACAAATACATCTGTTTTATTGTGTAGAAGTTTTATTAAAAATTAAGTGACTGAAATTTAGGGTATGTGCGGTTATACGGGTAAATTTCCCGATCGTACAGAGCAGGATAAATTAGGTACATGATCGATTAATTGTTACGCTATTTCTGTCATCATATAATCAAAATAATTATAAAACTCGTTAAAAACTTTGGTAAAAACGGTTTTGGTCGACACTGGGTTCAACTGGGGTTGGGGTGTTAAAATAAAAATAAAATAAAAAACAAAGTTTGGACTACTACATTCGGGGGAATTGAGTGACTAAGCGGGGGATATAAGTCTGAAATTGACAATAAGTCTTTCGTGAGCACTTTGCTCTTTAAAAAAAGATTGCTTGTCACACTACTTAGAGCAAAAATTAAAAAAGTTGAAACAAAATGGAGGGACGGCATGTTCCTCAGCATAGTAATTTAAAAGGAGTCATTGGGACAAGATCGATTAATTAATTATTACACAACTATTATTATCACGTATACATTACAATGATTATCAGTCATTACAAACAATTGTAAAAACGGTTTTGTGACAAATAATAAATTACATGACTATATATTTATATACGTAACAATGCATGAAAAAGAAAAGACAAATCGGTCAATTTCCTTCTCACAAACAAAAAAAAAGGTTAACTAAAGACGCAAACCGGTCAATTCAGGTTGAATTTAATTCTCTTTTACAACACAAAAAAAGGTTGAATTAAATTCTCTTAAACAACAAAAGAAAAAGGTTGAATTAAATTCTTAAATTACATTTTCTTAAATTAAATTCTCTTAAATTACAAAGAAAAAGTTGAATTCAATTGACTGCATTGAAATAACTTGGGACTTAAACTCTGACTTCTTCAAAACTGACTTCTTCAAAACTGACTTCTTCAAAACTGACTTCTTCAAAACTGACTTCTTCAAAACCGACTTCTTCAAAACCGACTTCTTCAAAACCGACTTCTTCAAAACTGACTTCTTCAAAACTGGCTTCTTCATAACTGGCTTCTTCATAACTGGCTTCTTCAAAACTGGCTTCTTCAAAACTGGCTTCTTCAAAACGGGCTTCTTCAAAACGGGCTTCTTCAAAACTGGCTTCTTCAAAACAGGCTTCTGTAATCTCTGGGGCGGTTGTCCCTCTTGGATGCAACCTATTGACTTGACCTCTTATCAAGTATTTCTATAAATCTCTGGGGCGGTTGTCCCTTTTGGCGCAACCTTCTGACTTGACCTCTTATCAAGTATTTCTATAAATCTCTGGGGCGGTTGTCCCTTTTGGCGCAACCTTCTGACTTGACCTCTTATCAAGTATTTCTATAAATCTCTGGGGCGGTTGTCCCTTTTGGCGCAACCTTCTGACTTGACCTCTTATCAAGTATTTCTATAAATCTCTGGGGCGGTTGTCCCTTTTGGCGCAACCTTCTGACTTGACCTCTTATCAAGTATTTCTATAAATCACTGGGGCGGTTGTCCCTTTTGGCGCAACCTTCTGACTTGAAAACTGACTTCAAAACTGACTTCAAAACTGACTTCAAAACTGACTTCAAAACTGACTTCAAAAATGACTTCAAAAATGACTTCAAAAATGACTTGCAACTTATTTTCAACTAAAACTGACTTCAAAACTGACTTGCAACTTATTTGCAACTTAAAACTGACTTCAAAACTGACTTGCAACTTATTTGCAACTAAAACTGACTTCAAAACTGACTTGCAACTTATTTGCAACTAAAACTGACTCGAAATTACTAAAAGTATCAGTCTAAATCTATAAACTCTCTATAAACACACTCTTTCTTAATTTGCAAGTCAATTCAATTCAATAATTTGAAAAAAATTGTAACAAAAATAAAAATGTAAACAACATTTCACTCGAATGTACGTGAAGGTACGGTACTATTATGTTTGGTACATAAAATAAAATTATTCTATACTGAATATAATAGTGAAAATAACTGAAATTCTCTCTGAAATTAACTCTCTGAAATTAACTCTCTCCGAAATTAACTCTCTCTTACATTTAACTTCTCTTACATTTAACTTCTGTGAAAATTAGTTTCACTAAAAAAATGTATCACTGGTGTCTGAAATGTTCACTGTGTTTCTTGTAAATTCTGACTTGATATTCATTATTAACTGTTAATAATACTGATTTTTCAAGTGTTTATAAATTTCTTAAAAAAAACAAACTGTACTTAACAAAATTTCCTTGAGACGTGTCCTGAAGACGTCTTGCTGGCTACTTCTTCTTGGATGAAAACTAGGCGTGGAGAACTTGGAGTCGTGACACACCGGTTCAAGGGTGGATGTTACGAACTAGAAGTCGTGACACGCCGGTCAAATCGTTTTATCCTGATGCAGGGTAATTTCTATCTTGGCCAAAGAGTGGTCTCGTGTTAAAATCTTCTTGTTAAAATCTTCTTCTAAAAATCTTTTTCTTATCCTGGTAAAGGGTCGCCACTCTGTTAACCCCTCCGTCTATGGCCCTGAGTCGGTTCGGATTCGACGGGGGGTTCTGGTTAGGAGGCAAGCAACGGATATTTCTTCTATGATACTTTTCTTCTATAACTTTCTAATTCTTTTCTCTCGCTTTATGGGGTCGACACTCTGTTAATTCTTCTCTTTCTATAATACTCTGATACTTTCTCTTGGTACTAAAATTATCGATTTTACTAAGTTCTTCTGAAGAGAGCACGGCTCGAAGGGGAAAATAAAAAGTTTCTCTTACTGTAATTTTCTTCTTAAAAATTTACAGGTAGTGGTCTGAATTTTATAGGGGTAGAGGTTCGACCTCTTTCGACCATGGCTCAGGCCGGAATCTAAAAAAAGTTAAGGAGGCAAGGAGCCTCTGCCCCCTCCCCGCAGCGAAGCTGCTAACAAGGGAGTCTTAGCAGTGACCAAAGCAGAGAGCCGTAATGAAGTGTCCTTCATTTTACAAATACATGTATAATATAAGCCTGAATGTTGGGGGATGGCAGTTGGAGGTTGTTTCCTCCCTTTTAAACACGATCAGATGTTTGAAAGATTCCAAATAAAAATTAAAAAAAATAAATAAAAATTAAAACTAATCTTTTTTTTTTTTTGCCGAATCTTCATTTCTGAAGGCGATATCATTTCATAGTAGTACATAAGTACAATTGAAGTACACGACTGAGTACATTTTCGTTTGGGTTTATTACAATTATGATTGCGATTATGGATTACTTCCCATTCGCTTATGATTGTCCCTTACAGTTCTATTAAAGTACATTCGTACATTATATATAAAGTCATTACATTCAATTATAGTTTCATTGAAGTACATTACGTCGTTTACCATTCTTACCGTGTTTTTATATATTTATATATGGTTATAATATATGGTTATATTATATGGTTATATTATATGGTTATTATATATGGTTATTAGTACAACACAAGTACATGAGACATGGCAAGATAATTTATATACAACATAATATGTTATATTACATTATAATATGTTATAAATTTGGATCAGAGCGAAAGATGTTGTTTATCTTAGAAACGTTCAATTCTGCTGTGATTCGCGGATTCGAAAGATGTTGTTTATCTTAGAAACGTTCAATTCTGCTGTGATTCGCGAATTCGACCCCTTACCTACCCAAGCATTTATGAATATCTTGCGAGGGGTGAACGCACTTAAAAGAAAAAAATTAAAAAAATACATGTGGACGTATTTTACATGTAAGTAACAGAATAGGTTGTGTGCGTAATATAGACGCGCGTAAAATATGTACTGATAGGTTGATAGGTATCAGTAGACAATAGGTAGGAAACAACATAAATAATGATGTATAGAGAATGAAGTTTTTTCTTTTTATTATTATTATTATTATTATTATTAAGGAATTTACCATGCATTCAATACGGAAGATGTCCAAATACTAAACACGTGATTCAGTGTTCAAGGTATGGAAAACGTGAAGAGAATTAAGTTACTTTATGACGTCATAGTTATTCACATTATGTCATACGTACAGTATAACTGTAAGTCATTATTTGGGAGGACCTAAAAGAAACGAATTAAAGACAGAGTGCGTATCAAGGACTAAGAAGCACAACTACGGGTTCCAATCCTCTTATATGCTATGTGTATGGATAATCTAGGGTCGATGGTGAGATGCGAGACAATCATAATTAATTATAATAACTTCTATGACAAATGGAAAAATGGATACGACTAAACCATAGATATGGTAGATCGTAGGGTTGTGACACAAACAAAAATAGGAAGCTACAAGTAAAATTATTATCCAAACTCGCGTTAAGCGATTTTGGTTCTTATGTAAAAATGAATATGGATTATTCATTGTTAATTTTTTACATATATAGGCCCCCTAATCAAACAGCTGCTACGGACGAAGCGTTATATCGTGAACTAAAGCGAATAATCGGTAGTGAGCAGGCTTTAGTTATAGGTGACTTTAATTGCGCTAACGTAAATTACGATACAATGCAGGGAGACGCGGAAGGTAATCGTTTAGTTAATTTTCTCGAGGATAGCTTTCTTATTCAAAAGGTTGGGGAACCTACGAGGTTGGACAGTATTTTAGATTTAGTAATAACTACGGATGCTAGGCTAATTACTGATCTTCAAATAATAGAACCGTTTGGCAATAGCGATCACAATATGGTAGAGTTTGTCCTCTCAGTAAGTCACTCGAAACCAGCTAACTCGACGAAAATTCCTAACTTCCAGCACGCAGACTTTAGTAAATTTCGAAATAAATTGTCACACGTCAATTGGGAAAACGTGATGGGGAACTCCAACGCAAAACTAATGTGGGAATCGTTCGAAACAGTATTTAGGACTATAAATGAGTACAGTAATGAAAATGACTGGATTCTTTGGATCTGATATATTTGCATGTCGGTTATAAATAGATATAGAGTGCAACATATTTGTGGATAGTAGTCTATTATGACTTGATCCTCTGGATCCAGAGATTCTATCTTTAGTTTTAAATCGATAACACTGGTCAACACTCATTTTATTGCCAATCATATTAGAGTGAGTTTGGGGTAACTTTGTGGTGTTGATTCCGAATATGACATCGGTTTTGCTAGATTGGCTCTAATTTATGAGATAATTGGTACCCCATTGAAACACGTAAAAATGCAAAAAATTTAATGTTCAGGCGGAGCCTACTTACAAATCGCATTGAAATTGTCTCAAATCATACAAAAGTAAACACATGAAATACATAATGGCATTTTATTCGGTCTCACCATCTAGAATGTTCCGGTAGTTTCCCATATGCACGCGTTATGGTTACGTTTCCTATTAATTGAGGGTATTCATTATCTCAAGAACTAGAGCCAAATCGGAAAAACTACTTTCATTTTGGAATTCAGCAACCCCAAAATACCCTAAATTCGTACGAATTTCCTTGGCAACGAAAAAAAAAAAGTTTTTTTGTTGACCTGTGTAATTAATTAGTTTTTAATTGATAATTATATAGTTTTGCAAAAATTGGTAGTTGCGAATGTACAGGCAGTTGTTACATAAATTTCTTATGTTCTTGTGGTTCGGAACCCACGTAAAATTGTAGGTCCCCTCCACCACCTCGGAGGACATACACAATACACAATTACGAACACAGTTAGGTAGACCAGCCATGAGTGGATCCTAGGGTCTTTGTTGTTCTGAAACATTATAACATTATAACATTATATATATATATATATATATATATATATATACACACAAACTCAGAATGGTTCCCCGAGAAAATTATATGTCAAACACAGACCGTGCATGGAACAAGGAAGAAGAGTTCCTTGTTCCATGCACGGTCTGTGTTTGACATATAATTTTCTCGGGGAACCATTCTGAGTTTGTGTATATTAAACGGACGTGTTACGTGCCTTGAAAAGTGGACGCTCAATGTCCCGGTTGAGGTTTAAGTTTTGGTTTTTTTGGCTAAAAATACAATAGTTACCCCCTCTTTCTTTGATTTATTCAATCCGACGTGAATGCAACGAGTCTTTTACTTATATAGAGGTTCTGAATGTAGGGGGTCTAGGCTTGCTTTAAACCCTAGATCCATGTCCCAAAGCTGGATCCTGTCTGCTTTGCAGATAGCTGGTGAGGGAAGCTATATTTATGGGATCTCTTTGCGAGAGACCCGTTGCCCACGTCGGGCTAACATCATGAAAAAGAAAAACTATGGTATTTGTCATTTACCATTACTTATTCGGACTATAGTGGATTTAATTTTCCCAGAAGAGTTCCTTGTTCCATGCACGGTCTGTGTTTGACATATATATATATATATATATATATATATATATATATTACTATATATATATATATATATATATATAATATATATATATATATATATATATATATAGTATATATATATATATATATATATATATATATTTAGGAGAAATCCAATGACAAGGAGAAATGTAAATGCCATGAAAAGTCTTCTTTAATGCGCAACGTTTCGAGCAATACGCTCATCTTCAGGCTGTTTAATAACAATGTGAAATTAAAATCAATATTGAATGAAAAACAAAACAGAAAATTTCTATAACCTATTCGTAAAGACAAATTTTAAAAGACTGAGAAAAGAGGGTTAAATTCTAAGTTATACAGATTTACATATAAAAATTAAGAAGTTATTTTTAAATACATGTAGTAAATGTGAAATTAATACACTGGAAAAATTACCAATAGTACACTGGAACAATGGAACTATCTACCTTACACTGCAGTATCCGAGGCTGACTAATTTGAGCAGAGACAAAGAACGGGAAACACGAGAGATGGCGAGGGCGATTGGGGAAGGAGGGATTATAAGGAATTGGGGAAGGAGGAGGGATCATAGCAAATTGAGAGGGACGGCCGATGAGTCAACATTCAGACTAGGGGACAATGCTTTAATGAACAGCGATTCTAAAATTCTTAGTGAGTTGGGACAAGTATTACAACCAAGAATTTTAAAATTGTCTAAAGTGACATCAATTTTACATTTAATGCTGTGTTCACGAATACTCGAGGCTTCTTTAGTTTTTAAAATTTTACCTGTTCGGCCACTTATTCCGATATGCGAATAAAATCTAGCCCTGAGAGAGCGAACAGTGCTGCCGATGTAATTCCCAAGGAGACACCTGGGGCAGGTAAATAAATATACAACACCGCATCATATTTATTAATAAAACGTCTTTAGGTAGCTTTTTCTCAGCGAAGGATCGAACCCCTGACTCGTTGCTTAGCGGTGTTGTATATTTATTTACCTGCCCCAGGTGTCTCCTTGGGAATTACATCGGCAGCACTGTTCGCTCTCTCAGGGCTAGATTTTATTCGCATATGGGAATAAGTGGCCGAACAGGTAAAATTTTAAAAACTAAAGAAGCCTCGAGTATTCGTGAACACAGCATTAAATGTAAAATTGATGTCACTTTAGACAATTTTAAAATTCTTGGTTGTAATACTTGTCCCAACTCACTAAGAATTTTAGAATCGCTGTTCATTAAAGCATTGTCCCCTAGTCTGAATGTTGACTCATCGGCCGTCCCTCTCAATTTGCTATGATCCCTCCTCCTTCCCCAATTCCTTATAATCCCTCCTTCCCCAATCGCCCTCGCCATCTCTCGTGTTTCCCGTTCTTTGTCTCTGCTCAAATTAGTCAGCCTCGGATACTGCAGTGTAAGGTAGATAGTTCCATTGTTCCAGTGTACTATTGGTAATTTTTCCAGTGTATTAATTTCACATTTACTACATGTATTTAAAAATAACTTCTTAATTTTTATATGTAAATCTGTATAACTTAGAATTTAACCCTCTTTTCTCAGTCTTTTAAAATTTGTCTTTACGAATAGGTTATAGAAATTTTCTGTTTTGTTTTTCATTCAATATTGATTTTAATTTCACATTGTTATTAAACAGCCTGAAGATGAGCGTATTGCTCGAAACGTTGCGCATTAAAGAAGACTTTTCATGGCATTTACATTTCTCCTTGTCATTGGATTTCTCCTAAATATTAAATTGAAGCTCTGTAGAAGCAACCCGCATGACTATATATATATATTATATTATATATATATATATATAATATATATATATATATATATATATTGCCCCCTGAAGAGGGAATCAAAAGATGCCTACGATTTGTGGTGCTTTCATGGTAGACCCAGATTAGGACCAGTATACTTAAATATGTGTAGAAGTTGGGGTCAGTATAAGGCGGCCATAAGGCGATGTAAACAGGAAGAAGAGTCTATTCGAGCATCAAAAGCCTGTGAAGCTCGCATAAATAACGATAATAACAAATTTTGGAAATTTGTTAAGAATCAAACTGCAAAATAGGAAAGGTAGAATGTGTACTGTTCCCAAACTAAAGGCCCAACAAGGGACCTCCTCAACTCTGAAAGAAAATAGCTTGGTTGTCAGGGCGCCAAGATTTTTCAACCAGCTTCCGAAGGACCTCAGAAACGTAACGGTGGTCAAAGTTGAAGTCTTCAAGAGAAGACTGGATGGCTGGCACAGGACGGTACCAGATGAGCCGGGAGTTCCTGGCTATGAACGGTGGAGAGCGCAAGAAAGCAATTCGGTCCTCCACCAAGCCAGACCTAGAGTCGGGGCCACCAGCTTCACATCCGTATGAAGAGAGACCAAAGCACGAAAGAACATAAGGTTCACAAGGTAAGGTAAGCTACAGTATATACTATATATATACAGGGTGGCCCCAAAAAAATGGCACCAATTTTCAGAAGTGATATCTCAATAACCATTGCAGCTAGGGACTTAAGAAAACAACCAAATGAAAGATAATTCTTTTTTCTCTTTAAATACTTATTCTATGGCTTGATGGTTATAAGCCCATATAATGCCCAAAATTGGCTTCCAAAAAAAATATTTAAAAAAAAGTTGCGCATTTATATTTATTCCTTTTATTTTTTCTAATTAATTATCTTCTAATTTACGGTCTTTAAACGAAGTTCTGTGGTTTTAAGTTAAACCTAATTTTCAATAAATGGCTCAATCTGCCCTCCATTATGGTCAACCACAGCCTGTAATCTCGCCCTCCATTTTGAAATTGCCTTTGAGATCGTCACTTGTGAGAGATTTTCCCATGCAGCCTGAATTCGTTCACGAAGATGGTTCACATCACGGATTTTCTGACCATGGTAGACTTCTCTCTCTAAGGCAGACCACACAAAGTAGTCAATGGGGTTTAGATCTGGGCTGCATGGTGGCCATTTATTTGGTTCGATAAAACGAGGACAATTATTATTGAGAAATGTTATTGTTTCCTTGGCTGTATGAGATGGGGCTCCATCTTGCATGAACACAAAATCAGTGCTCGTCTCCTTGATCTCTGACAACATTGGAGACAAAATGTCATTACAGTAGTAAATTGAGTTAATTTTAACGCCTCGCTGAATAAAAATGATGGATGTTTTGTTCTCAGATGACGCTGCAAGGGAAACCATTATCGAATCTGAAAAGTGTTTTTTTTCACGCAAAAGTCGTTTTGGGTCAACATGAGTTTTTGTCGCCACTGCTGCATGAACCCGATCATTTTGGGTATTTCGTGGTGTTTCGACCGTAAATCGTTTCTCATCAGAAAACCAAATTTTTTTCACAGACTCATTTGACCGAAATCTTCGCAATAGATTTTTACATCGATGGAAACGTCTTTCTTTCACAGGCTACGATAAAGCAGTAACCTTCACCCTCTTAAATGTTTTCAACCCAAGGTCTTTTCGAATTATTCGCTGTACTGATGAACGTGAAATCCCGGTTTCTTTCGCAACTTCACGTTCACTTTTACTTGTTCCCGGTTGTTCCTCTTGACTTAAAACCATTTCATTTACTTTTTCAATGTTTTCTGGCGTTCTAATACTTTTTGGTCGACCACTTCCCGGACGCCGTTGACTGCTGCCGGTTTCTTTAAGTTTTTGTAAAAAATGTGCCACAGTTCTTTTTTTCCAATTTCTATTTGGAAATTCGTAAAGGATTCTGTTTAATGAATATCCCTTTTCTTCACTTAGTGCTTGTATAATGTTCTTATCAGATTCTCTCAATCCCATCTTGAGGGGTCTGGAATAGAAAAATTTCATTTAAAATTAGGATCAAGGAATAAATATAAATGCGCAACTTTTTTTTGTATATTTTTTTTGGAAGCCAATTTTGGGCATTATATGGGTTTATAACCATCAAGCCATAGAATAAGTATTTAAAGAGAAAATAATTATCTTTCATTTGGTTGTTTTTTTTTAAGTCCCTAGCTGCAACGGTTATTGAGATATCACTTCTCAAAATTGGTGCCATTTTTTTTGGGCCACCCTCTATATATATATATATATACTATATATATATATATACACATATATATATATACACTATATATATATATATATATATATATATATATACACACTATATATATATATGTTAACCTCTCCGTCTATGGCCTGGGTTGGTTCGAAGTCGACGGGGGTTCTAGTTAGGTGGCAGCAACGGATGTGTGACTTCTAGTAGTTTTTTTCTATATTACTCTCCGAGTTCTTCTATAGTGTCTCGGAGGATTCTGGGAGGCTTACTAAATTCTCTGAAGATTCCCGGATTCTTCTTGTAACATATCGGGAAATTCTAATGATTAAATTCTCTGAAGAGAGCAAGGCTCGAAGGAGAAGATAAAGACTATTTCATACTGGGTTTTACTACAAGGAGGTACAGGTAGTGCTCAGCTTTTGAATCTATTTCTTAATGCCTATGGAAGAATTTTACTGGGGTTTATATACCCAAAACTGTTAACATCATTGTTATTAAATGTTGAAAAGGCTGCATTATTTTTGCACAATATTTGAAAATAAAGTAAATCTTTTAGCTGTGGTAAGGTTTAAACGAATAAACAAGATGTTTGAAGATGAAGCCATATTTTTATCTTAAACCGCGGATTTTCAGATCTGATGTTATCATGATCTGCCAAGTTAACTAAAAGTGGAAATTGGACTATGCATCTTTACACTAAAATATGCATATGAGTAAAATTTAAAAGGTTTAAGATATTCAACTGAATGCTTAGGCAAGACATGATTTCATCTTTTATAACGAAAAGAGAATGTATACAAAATTTGAGCATTGCAAAGTTTAAGCAGGATTCCTTATTAAGCGAAATCTAAAAAAAATTATTGAGATTTTAAAAAGAACAGGTCCCCAATTATTTGGCAAAGTAGGAAACAAA
Source organism: Bathynomus jamesi (assembly GCA_023014485.1). NCBI lineage: Eukaryota > Metazoa > Arthropoda > Malacostraca > Isopoda > Cirolanidae > Bathynomus > Bathynomus jamesi. The sequence continues at coordinate 683,047 of JAJOZX010001924.1, read as the reverse complement.
TCAAAAATTTTATCCAAACTCGAGTTGGGCGATTTTGGTCCTTATGTAAAAATGAATACACACACGTACATACATATGATTATAAGCATTATATAGTTAAATATATACGAATATACAGGATTATATAAATACATGAACCATATAACACATGAATTTTAAAATGGATACAAGAACTATATAAATGAATACAAGAAATACATGAAGAATAAGATAGTATAGGAATATCGGAATTACTTATGGTTCATTTTTACACACACACACACACACACACTTATATATATATATATATATATATATATATATATATATATATATATATATATATATATATACCTTATATATATATATATATATACAGTATATATACACACACTATATATATATATATATATATATACTTACTTACTTTTGTTACTTACTTTTGTTGAGTTTGAACGACGGTTCAGAATCGACCTGCGGTCGACCCCTCTGCAGCATCCCGCCTCATTTGCGGGACTTGGTGAAGGAGGGAATTACTCTCTGATCGCCTCCTGCCCTCGTAGCCAGATACGCATGGCTGGTCAGGGACTTTGAACAAGAATCTGTCCAGCTGGTTCTTGAAGTTATTCAGGTCGAAGTGCTGGAGATTCCTCACTTCTTTTGGAAGGACATTGAAAAGCTTTGGGTCCCGTATTCTGAGGGTATTTTCCATCCTCGTTTTCATGGCTCCTTTTCCCATCGTAGCTGGGACCTTACAAAATCTGCCTCTTCTCTCATTCCAGTTTGTTTCTATTTCATTTCTGAGGTTAGGGACAGAGCCCTCAAGTATTTTCCATATGTATATTATTGTGTACCGCTCGCGCCTTCCGTTTCCTCTATCTTAGACGTAAAAGTCCTTTGTATAGCTTCAACGCTCGCAATGTCTCTTTTTCTGTGTGGGCTTGTGAGTACTGAGCAATACTCAATTATTGGTAGGACTAGAGTCCAGTGATGGCGAACCTTTTTATCCAAGTGTGCCAAAATTCGTGTTTTTTAAATAATGATATTGTTGGCGTGTCACTTGCATACATGCATTTTAAATTTAACTACAAAATCATAGATAGCTGACTTATTAATCGAAAGTACTAGGGCGTAGACGATTTATTGCAGTTTTTCATCAGAATACCAAACATTTTCAACATCCATCGCGTGTCACCTGAAACCCTGCGGCGTGTCACTGCTGACACGCGTGTCATAGGTTCGCCATCACTGGACTAGACTCTTCCATAATTTGAGCATGATGTTTGCTTTTCTGCTGCGGAAGCTCCTCCAGATGATTCCCATTATTTTTCTAGCCGTTGTGATTTTGATTTTATAGTGCTCTCTGAATTCTACATCCGACGACATTATTACTCCAAGATCCCTGGCTTGTCGATTTAGTGTTATCTGCTTGGCTTGCGGAATTTTGTACCCTTTTTTCTGTAGCTCTTTGTTATTACCATATCTTAGAAGTTTGAATTTTTCTTCGTTGAACTTCATATTGTTGTCTTCTGCCCACTGGAATAATGTTTCAATGTCGTTTTGTAGTTTTCTTATGTCATCTTCGTCCAATATTTCCGTACATATCTTTGTGTCAGCTGCGAAGCATGATACAATACTGTCCTTAATATCTGCATCAATATCTGCAATCATTAATATGAACAGCAAGGGAGCTAATACTGTCCCTTGTGGTACAGAGCTCACGACTTCCCTGACTTCTGATTTAACTCCGTTTACCACCACTCTTTGCGTTCTTTGCGTCAAGAAATTAAATATCCACCTCCCTATCTTTCCAGTAATTCCTGTATCCTTAAGTTTGTTTGCTATGATTCCATGGTCACATTTATCGAAGGCTTTAGCAAAGTCAGTATATATTACATCAATGTTTTGTCCTCGAGACAATGTTCCTAATATTTTCTCCTGGTGGTCTAGTAGCTGTGACAGGCATGATCTACCCGCCCTGAAGCTGTATAAGTCTTTTTTTTGTAGGTAGGTAGTTTTGCCTCTAATTATGCGTTCAAAACACTTTATAAGGTGTGAGGTGAGAGCCACTGGCCGATAATTTTTGGGCATTGCTCTATCACCACCTTTAAATAGGGGGGCAGTGTTCGCGTTCTTTAAGGGGAGTGGAATTTGTCCTGTGTCAAGTGATTTCCTCCATAGTAAGTATAGCGGTTTTGCAATACTCTCTTTGCATTTCTTCAGAAATGTGGCACTCCATGTGTCTGGCCCTGGCGCTGAATTGTCTCGCATCTGTGACAAGGCCGTAATTACATCTCCTTCCGTGAACTCGAACTCCATTAATAGGTTTGTGCTGGGATTTGTGCTTGGTTCATCTGTATCAATGTCGAAAAACTCGTCTGGGTTTTCCACTTCCATCTCGAACTTAGGGGTGCTAAACACAGATTTAAATTGTTCCCTAAGCAGTTCACTTATTTCTTTCGGGTCATTTGCGTATTCGGCCTCCCCGTCTATCAACGGTCCAATACTCTCCTTACACTGCATTTTCCTTTTCGCAAAAGTGTAGAAGTATTTTGGGTTATTTTTTATGTTTTCTGCTACCTTGTTTTCCTCCTCGTTTATCTTATGTATGAATGTTTGCTTTAGGTCCATTTCTATTTCGCCAAGTTTCCTCTCTAGTTTGAGTCTCTTTGCATCAGTTCTGCATCTGTGGAGATGTTTTACGGTTTGTCTACGTTGCCTGAATAGAGTCCTGATTTTCCTCTCGAGCTTGCTACGTTTTCTTTCCTCTCTCTCTGGAATATGTTTCAGTATTATAGGTTTGGTTTCACTCTCTATTATACATAGTATTTCTTGTGGAGTTTTCTCGTGTAATAGCAATTCCTAATTTACCTCCTTTAAATCTTTATTTAAGTTTTCCCAATTTACTTTCTTTGAATTTATGTTTAAGCCTTCAGATATTCCATCTGCCTCTCTAGGATGCGTTTTCGGACCTCTGGGTGCGAACTTCAATTGTATATCGATGAGGTTATGGTCGGAGAACTTGGTGTGCGTTACTTTTTTATTTATTATTATCTCGTTGTTATTTGTCCAGATTAAATCCAAAACGTTCTCCTTTCTTGTGGCTTCACCGATTTCCTGGGTAAGGGCGTAATGTTCCATAATATCTAATAGCTTTGTTGCTTGGGCTCAGTTACCTTTAGTAATGTTGCCATGAAACTTCTCAACATAAAAACAGTAACTTCGTCATTTTTCTTCCATGATATGAATGTGAAATTAAAATCTCCGAAAATTAGAATATTTGTTGCTGAAGTTTCAAGTAATTTTAATATGTTTTGTATTTCATTTGTAGCAAATTGGAATTAACTTTTTGTGGAGTTTGGTGGTCTGTAGATGTTCATAATGGTTAGGTTCAGTTCTTTTACTTCTAATATAATAACTTCAACTGTACTGTTTGATTTCTTTACCCTCACTTCAAATGTGTAAGTGTTTTTCACGTAGATACAACACCCTCCTCCTCGTCTAGCCACTCTATCTGCTCTGTATATGTTGTAGTCGAGCAATGCCATTTCAGTATTCACGATGCAGTTTTCACAGCCTTTTCCGCACTTATGTAAGTGTGTTTCCGTTAGGCATATGATATCTATGCTGGTTTCCGTAGCTAAATTTTGCAAGAATTGTAATTTGCAGCCTGCATGGTCCGTATAGAGGCCTTGTATATTTCTGTATAATACATTTACTGGGTTTCTAATCTTCGTGTTCGATTCTCCTAAATGATGGTCGTTTCCTGGTCGATGTCGGTTCCTGTTTGGTGTTATTGGTTGGGCCGCTGCATTTGGGAGTATTGGGGTTGCGGCCCGTGATACCACTGTTGTTGTTGTATTATTGGTGGGTGGTGTTGAATAGGAGGGTGATGTGCGTAATGTTGTGGAGCATATGTTTGCGGCGCTCTGTCTCTCCTTGTTAGAAGGGCAAGCTGAACTTTTATTCTCCTCATTTCTTCTAAAAAATATGTTTCATTACTCTTGCTACTTCTTGTCGAATATGATCTGTTCTTTCCCGTTCTCTTCTTTGCGTACCTTTTATGTGAAAATGTGGGCACTCTATGGTCAGGCATTTTTTCTCAGTAAATGAATGTCTGCACATACGAGGGTGAAAAAAGTTGCAGTTTGGTCCGTACTTGCATTTCCCATTCCTCATCATATAGAAGCATTTTGAAGGGGGATTGTATATGCAGTTTGAGCCACACTTGCACGCACCTATTTGACAATATTTGCATATGGCACGTCGTTTAAATTCCTTCTGAGTCTTACTATATATATATATATATATATATATATATATATATATATATATATATATATATATATATATATATATAGGAATAATCATATTAACTGTATCTATTTAATTTTGTCATTCCTTATATACATATATATATATACATATATATATATATATATATATATATATAAACGGATTTTCACCTTAAAGTGAATTAATTATTAAAACAATATTAACATTAAAAAATTCACTAAACAATTGGCTTAGCAAAACAAATCGTTCCATTAACATATTCTCAAATCTATATACAAATACACACACACACACACAAACACACACACACACACACACACACACACACAATTATATTAAATAATTATTCTCTTACAAATACGTTTATTTTAGCATTGTCTTCAGACTACAGCTAGAGGAGGCAGGTAATGAAAATATCCAGCAAAAAGGTCCAGCCCGAGGCCTTTTAAAATCGCAAACTGGCGAGAAGGACTTTGGGTCAACTTTCTCTCTGAAAGACACACATCCGTCTCCTTTCGCTTCATACGATTGTCCTTCCTCTATAAAAAAATGTTTTATATTTTATGAACTTAGTTATTGCTATTTACACGTAATTTGTATATCATCTTCTTAGTTATTAAAATGAATGACTAACAAAAAATGGATGGATATATTATTATTATTATTATTATTATTATTATTATTATTATTATTATACATTTTTAAAAATTAACACACACACACACACACAATATATATATATATATATATATATATATATATATATATATATATATATATATATATAGTGTGGTACAAATTACAATAATAATAATAATAATTAACTTTTTTCGCCGAATTGTTCGTTCTAACAATGGTTAAGCTTTTCACTCCGCCTTAGACCCATAGTTTAACGTGGAAACCGAATACATTAATCCGGGCGGGTAGAAATGTCATCGCCGCGATCTCTCAACCGCAGGTTAATCCACCAGTACGGTACCTATGGTACCCATTTATCAGCCAACCAAGCAGAAATTCAATAACTAAATAAAAAAATTTCACACGCCTACGCGACAAGTCAAACCGAATACATTAATTAATCAAAGTTGAAACTCAATTTAGTATGGCGGCAAAATAATAAAATATTGTTGTGACCGATATTGCATAAATGGGTGGATTGGAGAAAACCAAGTATTGTCGCAAATATTGACGTGTTAGAGACAGCAAGGGGTAATACGAACACTAAATCTACGGAGAGAATATAGCAATCTTGGGAAAGCTGAGTTTAGTATGGGCGCAAAACATGGTAATGCATAAAAATCTTCTAGATTTGATGTTTTCATAGGATATTACTGTGGTGTTAATGTCAGAATAATAAAGAGTAGCGAAGCTAATTTTGTTTCCTGCGATACTGAGCTGAACCACTCTAATGGATATTTTCCTATAACGAACGGCATCCGAAAAATTGAGGATCAATTTAGTATGGTTGCAAATAACATGCATCCGAAAAAATTGAGACTCAATTAGTAGTGGCGCAAAAAATAATAATACACATTCTGGAAATCTTTTATAGATATGGTTGTTGCGAGGGATATTGCATAAAGGGGGCAGAAATTCAATAACTAAATACAAATTTACGACTCACTCCTACCCGAGAAGTCCCTTCATTGCATAACCCCTCTCCCTTCATTGCACACCCACTCCCCCTTTGCAAATAACGTTACAAATATATATATATACGAGCAAAAACGTTATACTATAAACGAGTACGCACAATTGGCGTTGTACTATTTAATAACATAGGAAGGAGTGAACACAAAAATATTTATAATTTCTTTATTATAAAATTCCCTCGAATACACTAGTAATAATAATTAACTCTTTCTCGCCGAATTGTTCATTTTGACAAAGGTCAAACCTTTTCACTCTGCCATAGACCTACAGTTCAAATATGAATAATTCAGAAGTATCGGAACAGATCCGTGTACCAAAAACTTTTAAAATATTCTTGACCACTAGGATGATGAGGGTGAAATTTTCAAATTGATCCGCGGCTTCTTCCGCAAATACAATCATGCTTAAAAACACAAAGATGCTTTCGCTGCTACAACACCAAATACAAATTTATAAACATTTGCTTTTCATTCGAGGGTTTATTCTAACAGGACAACCAGGGTGCCCATTCATCTACCATCCAATTTTCTACGTTTTTCTCGTAACCGTTAAAGAAATTTTTTCTCCAAAAAATATATTGTATAAAATGAAAAAATTATTCAAAGGCTTTTTGTGTGTTCAGAAATATATCTTGTCAGGGAATGATTGCTAGCTCTTTCACATCATAATTTCATCGAGATAATTCAAGCTCATATACAGGACGTACATTGTCTATAAGATCTGTGGCGCGTGGAACATGCGGCCTTCAGAAGATGTGAACATTTGCTCTGTGGATCAGTTCAAGAAAATGGATAGACCGAACCTTGCGATGTAGGAATTTTTTCCATGGAACCGTAACCACTGATACATCCTCGGTGAGTTTATAGAAATTCAAGGATTCTAAGTTGATCACGAGAGAAGTCATGTAGTCAACTTCCATGCTGCAAAATCTCGTCGTCCGTTGACAGCTCAGACCAACGACAAAAGGTGAGATCGAATCCACATCAACACAAAATTTTAGGTTCGCTAAAATAACAGCCTGAGCTTTGTTCCTGTTCTAAATCAGATTTTAATCGTTTTAGTAAAATTGAGGAACCTGCAGCCTCTGTTTCCTGATCAGAAACTCTCCGCCTTTTTCTGGTATGGTACAAGGATTCGTTGCTACCATATTCACTGTTCGAGTCTACTTCACTGTCACTGTCTTCTAATCTAGATTTACACTCTTCACTAATGCATTCAATGGCTGAATAATCATCTTGGTTGGTATTATTGTCACCACAATCGAGATGCCTCACTGGGATAACGAGCACTTCAGGTAATGGTGTGGGTGCACGAGGTGGGTCAGGGGCAAACTCCTCAGGTTGCCCTTGTGGCGGGGAAAATATGGTGTGGTGGTAATTGTGTGCTTCTTCTAAGTAAACAAAATGGGCTTTATGTAACACAGAGGCAACTAATAAGGAATTATGCACAGATACACCAGCTCTTCCGGAACGTCTGGATGCAATTTTACCGAGCGATATATTTATCAACTTGTGTGCTTCAAATCCGTTTGGAAAGTCAGATATCATGTTCACCACTTAGTAATTGGTCAAGGCACAGAGAGATAACTAACACGACTCCATCCTCTATTTCCAATCTTGTAATGAATTAAAGTGAAAGTTTCGCCTCCTTTATACAATGTCGTTGTGACGTCATTACCAAGCTCTTTCAAGTCAATCAGATCCTTAGCTTGATTGAATCTGTTTCCAATAAAATTGACAAATACGTCATATAATATAACATCTAAATATAAATATATTTACGAAAATACTAAAATTGATTTCTTCTATTAGTATTATATATATATATATATATATATATATATATATATATATATATATATATATATATATATCAATCTGGAGAAGTTCAGTGTTACAAAATCTTTTCGTTCAAATGTCTAACTATAAAAGTAGGGTTTGTAAAAAGTAGACTTACTCTCTCTTTCACCATCTCAATACCCCTCTAAAGAAACTTAACTCCTTTCATTTGAGAATAAAGTTATCACAATAAGACTTCATTTCTACGTCCTGTCCTTTTAAGTTAACATTAATAGGTTGGACTGAAAACTATAAGAGCTACAGAGTGTAGAACTTTCAGATAACAGAGTTCGAAAGAGAAAGAACTATCAAACCTCAAATAAGTAATTGATTTTAATACATAACAAAAAGCATGTTTAAAGTTAACTAAACATTATGTAAGCTTATGTTTTAAACAGCCTTAATATCAGTTTTGAAGAAAACTTACGCTTATGTTTAACTATGAAGAGAGAAGTGCGTAAAACCTTGAAATCGTAGTATCAAAATTAATACGAGTTTTTTGCAAGTTTAACCCTTAAACTCTACCCGTAGTACTATTGTGCCCCAGTACCCCCGGAATTCCTGGCATAACTTTTAAAATGGGCTATCTCGCGCTTATTCTTTCAACTAGAAATTAACAGGTTGTAAGATATTAACAAGTTCATTCATTTGAATTATCTGTCCTGAGCTCCGTCCCATGTATGATCGGTCACGTGACCCCTGCTACTACCTGAGCATCCCTGCGTGCTCAGTTGAGCGGTGCAAGCCGTGGATTTCAGATGTGTATTTTCTCGCATAGAAGAAAAATAGTGATGGCTACCTTTAATATTGCGTACTCAAGTTTTATGAAGTGATATTCGCTAAATTGTGAAGATGTGGTGAACAGTGAAAGACTCCTATTCTACCATCCTTTGATGCTTTTATGGCTACATTGAACCATGCCAAGGAAGGATATTTTATTAATACGTGTGGAATGTACTGCACTTCATTTCTCATGCATATGTCACGTGGTACAAGTGATGTATTGAATTATGTTGTAGGACTACATTTTATAAAAGCTAACATATACCGTGAAGTAGAAGAAACAACATGTGCAGAAGAGAAGCAGCGGTTATGGTTAGTGAGTCTTATTGATGAGTGGTGCGACAAGCTAAATTATAATATATTGCTTCAGACCGTACCCTGCGACTGAGAATGTAAATCTTGTCATCATGGAGAATCTTAAGTATTTTTACCACTACATTAATATATATCATGACGAGGATTGTAGTGAGATCGTAGCTAAAGGTCTGCGTGAGTATTTAATAGAATTTAGAGACGAGTATCGTTTGCTATGCAAAAAGGAAAAAATATGGGCACATGTTTCTCTCAAATAGTGTGCCGGAGTGTGAATAAATTGTGTTTAGTTTGTGGAAATGTACGAAAATCTCTGGGTGGTTGGCAGATAAGTGGGTATCCTATTGTTTTCGCTGGAAACTCGGTGGCTGCGCAGTCAACTCCTCCAGGTTTTAAAGTGCTTACACGGGTTCAACGATTTGGAATTAAGAAGCATGTTTAGTTTAAATGATAACTCGCAACAACTATATAATTTATACATTGCATACCGCCAGTATATTAATATAAGTCATTTGTATAAATTTAATTATGACAAATTATTTATATATAAGAACAGAAATTAGTTTAGAAGGGTCACAGAAATAAAGTATTGCGTACGATAGTTACGTTTAATTTAAAATTGTTTGCATATCTTCATCCACAAATCTCTCTTATGCTTAAAATATACACGTACAACTGCTGCACATACATATATACGCACATACATACGTACGCACATAAAAATAATTTGTACAACTAGTCCAAAAGGTTAATCCAAAAGTTAATACACTAACCGTGGTTGGGTTACAGTACAAACTTAAATCCAGTTGTGTTGTATTCAAAGTAACCATTAGGTTTGGTTGTTATATACTTCATATTTGGTTGTTGTAACCGGATGTATACAACAATGCTTCCAGTGATTTCTGTCGATTGATTGCTGTGGACTGCTTAACTCCCTTCGCAATATCTAGGTCAGGGGTGGGCAACCTTTTTAAGTGAGCGTGCCAAAATCGTCAAATCTTTGATGCAAAAGTTAATCTTTACCATTTTTTAGCAGAAAACATTAAGTTAAAATATAAAACTCAGCGAAAAATTTGGATATTTATTTATTTAATTTTTTTTTAAGGTGAGACCGGGGAATCGCGTGCCGGAAAAAAGTCGTTGGCGTGCCACGTTTGGCACGCGTGCCAAGGGTTGCCCACGCCTGATCTAGGTCATTTGATGAATGGGATTTACAGTTTTACGTGGCACCTATACCACAGGTCAATACATCATCTGGTCGCCGAAATTGACGGGTCTTATATGTTTACTTAAGGATATTTTGAATGAGTATAGAGATTAATTGGTGTGTTTTATTTCCCACTAACTGTGTACACGAGAGAAGTGTATGCATGGTGTAAAAGAACTCTGAAGCTCTTCTTTTTTCATTACACTTTTGGAAAGAGCTTCTGTGATAGTTAACGGACACCATGTGGAAGGTGTACACTGTGTACACGAGATAAGTGTACGCATGGTGTGAAAGAACTCTGAAGCTGTTCTTTTTTTGTCATTACACTTTTGCATCTTTCACAACAATTTTGGAAAGAGTTGCTGTGTTAGTTGTCGGACACAATGTGGAAGGTGTACATGAGGGAGATACAAGGAGAAGAAGTACCTCAAAAAGTATTGCAATCCGTACCGAGGATTTATCAGTGGTTACGGTTCCATCGAAAAAATTCCTACATCGCAAGGTTCGGTCTATCCATTTCCTTGAACTGATCCACAGAGCAAATGTTCACATCTTCTGAAGGCCGCATATTCCACGCGCCACAGATCTTATAGACAATGTACGTCCTGTATATGAGCTTGAATTATCTCGATGAAATTATGATGTGAAAGAGCTAGCAATCATTCCCTGACGAGATATATTTCTGAACACACAAAAAGCCTTTGAATATTTTTTTCATTTTATACAATATATTTTTTTGAGAAAAATTTCTTTAACGGTTACGAGAAAAACGTAGAAAATTGGATGGTAGATGAATGGGCACCCTGGTTGTCCTGTTAGAATAAACCCTCGAATGAAAAGCAAATGTTTATAAATTTGTATTTGGTGTTGTAGCAGCGAAAGCATCTTTGTGTTTTTAAGCATGATTGTATTTGCGGAAGAAGCCGCGGATCAATTTGAAAATTTCACCCTCATCATCCAAGTGGTCAAGAATATTTTATAATTTTTGGGTACACGGACCTGTTACGATACTTCTGAATTATTCGTATTTGAACTGTAGGTCTATGGCAGAGTAAAAAGGTTTGACCTTTGTAAAAATGAACAATTCGGCGAGAAAGAGTTAATTATTATTACTAGTGTATTCGAGAGAATTTTATAATAAAGAAATTATAAATATTTTTGTGTTCACTCCTTCCTATGTTATTAAATAGTAAAACGCCAATTGTGTGGACTCGTTGCATAGTACAATGTTTTTGCTCGTGTATATATATATATATATTTGTAACGTTAGTTGCAAAGGGGGAGTGGGTGTGCAATGAAGGGGGAGGGGTTATGCAATGAAGGGACTTCTCGGGTAGGAGTGAGTCGTAAATTTGTATTTAGTTATTGAATTTCTGCCCCCTTTATGCAATATCCCTCGCAACAACCATATCTATAAAAGATTTCCAGAATGTGCATTATTATTTTTAGGGCCCCTACTAATTAAGTCAATTTTTTCGGATGCATGTTATTTGAAACCATACTAAATTGATCCTCAATTTTTCGGATGCCGTTCGTTATAGGAATATATTCATTAGAGTGGTTCAGCTCAGTATCGCAGGAGACAAAATTAGTGTCGCTACTCTTTATTACTCTGACATTAACACCACAGTAATATCCTATGACATAAACATCAAATCTAGAAGATTTTTATGCATTACCATGTTTTGCGCCCATACTAAACTCAGCTATCCCAAGATTGCTATATTCTCTCCCTAGATTTAGTGTTCGTATTACCCCTTGCTGTCTCTACCACGTCAATATTTGCGACAATACTTGGTTTTCTCCAATCCACACCTTGATGCAATATCGGTAACAACAATATTTTATTATTTTGCCGCCATACTAAATTGAGTTTCAACTTTGATTAATTAATGTATTCGGTTTGTCTACTCGCGTACGCGTGTGGAAAAATTGTATTTAGTTATTGGATTTCTGCTTGGTTGGCTGATAAATGGGTACCATAGGTACCGTACTGGTGGATTAACCGGCGGTTGAGAGATCGCGGCGATGACATTTCTACCCGCCCGGATTAATGTATTCGGTTTCCACGTTAAACTATGGGTCTAAGGCGGAGTGAAAAGCTTAACCATTGTTAGAACGAACAATTCGGCGAAAAAGAGTTAATTATTATTATTATTGTAATTTGTACCACACTATATATATATATATATTATATATATATATATATAAATATTGTGTGTGTGTGTGTTAATTTTAAAAAATATATAATAATAATAATAATAATAATACTAATAATAATAATAATAATAATATATCCATCCATTTTTTTTCATTCATTTTAATAACTAAGAAGATGAAATACAAATTACGTGTAAATAAGAATAACTAAGTTGATAAAAAATAAAACTTTTTTATATAGAGGAAGGACAATCGTATGAAGCGAAAGGAGACGGATGTGTGTCTTTCAGAGAGAACGTTGACCCAAAGTCCTTCTCGACAGTTTGCTGTTTTAAAAGGCCTCGGGCTGGACCTTTTTCCTGGATATTCTCATTACCTGCCTCCTCTAGATGTATTCTGAACACAATGTTAAAGTAAACGTATTTGTAAGAGAATAATTATTTAATATAGTTGTGTGTGAGTGAGTGTGTGTCTGTGTGTGTGTATGTTTGTGTGTGTGTGTGTGTGTGTTTGTATATAGATTTGAGAATATGTTAATGGAACGATTTGTTTTGCTAAGCCAATTCTTTAGTGAATTTTTTAATGTTAATATTATTATTGTTATTATTATTATTATTATTATTATTATTATAAATTTTTCAAAATTAACACACACACACACACACACACACACCATATATATATATATATATAATATATATAATTCCCTTTAAGGTGAAAATCCGTTTATATATATATATATATATATATATATATATATATATATATATATATATAAGGAATGACAAAACTAAATAGACACAGTTAATATGATTCTTTATATATATATATATATATATATATATATATAGAGAGAGAGAGAGAGAGAGAGAGAGAGAGAGAGAGAGAGAGAGAGAGAGTAATGACAAAAGAATATAGACACAGTTAATGTGATTATTTATATATGTATATATATATATATATATATATATGAGAATATTCCGCGCAAGATGAGGTGGGAGAACGAAACAAATGAAAAAATGAGGTAACCACCCTGGAATCGAACCCGGGATCTTCCGATTGCCGGTCAGATATGATAACCATTACACCATGGGTTATGGGAATATTCTCCTATACAAGCGTCGTTCTTTACGTTAATTATACGGCGTGTTTGCAGTTAAAAAAAAAATATATATATATATAGAGAGAGAGATATAGAGAGAGAGAGAGAGAGAGAGAGATAGTGTAGTGGATAGCATATTTGACTGGCAACCGGATAATCCCGGGTTCGATTCGCTGGTGGTACCTCATATATATATTTTATATATATATTATATATATATTATATTATATATTATATATTATATATATATTATAAATAAATAAATAAATAAATATACATATATATATATATATATATATATATATATATATATTTAGTTATTTATATATATATATTATATATATATATATATATATATATATATATATATATATATTTTTTTATATATATAATATATTATATATAGTATACATATAGATATATATATATATAGTTGTTATAATGTTATAATATTATAATGTTTCAGACCAACAAAGACTAGGATCCACTCACGTCTGGTCTACCTAACTGTGTTCGTAATTGTGTATTGTGCATTTCCTCCGCGGAGGGGACCTACAATTTTACGTGGGTTCCGAACCACAAAGCCTTAACTTTACTACCTTAAACTATACCCAATCTATCAAGATATGCGTCTAATCGACTTTTAAACATGTTTATAGATGTGCTGCTAATTACTTCTACCGCAAACTATTCCAGCTATTTACTATTCTATGCGTAAAAAAGTTTTTGGCAACTGCTGTCTCGAACCTTCTACTTGTCAACTTACACTCGTTATTTCTAGTCCTATTATGTTCTGGTATTTCGAAAAAGCTATCTCTATCTACGTTATTTTGAAAACCTGGATTAGATCATCCCTTATCCTCCTAGTCTCGAGTGTAGTCAATTTTAACCCCCTAAGCCTATCCTCGTACGAATTTGACCTCAGCGACGGAATCATCTTAGCTGCTCGTCTTTGAACTTTTTCGATTTTGTCTATATCTTTGCGCATTTGTGGATTTCAATATTGGATCGCGTACTCCAAATGGGTTCTAACTAATGATTTATCAAGAGGAAGTATAATATCGCGCGATTTGTACTCAAAATTCCGAGCTATAAAACCTAACACTTTGTTCGCTTGATTGACCGCTGTTGTACTTTGTTTTGCTATTTTTAAAGCAACGGTGACTATAACTCCTAAATCTTTTTCCTGCTCTACGCTTGTTAAATCTTTCCCTGACATACTGTACGCAAACATACTGTTAGCGAACCTATATCTAAAATCTTGCACTTATTGATGTTAAATCTCATTTGCCATGTGACTGAAAAATCAACGATTTTATTTACATCTTCCTGGACTTTACCTCTATCTTCGTCATTAATCGCCCTACCACCCAGCTCCGTTTCATCCGCAAACTTCGAAACTGTACTGACTAGGCCGACATCTAAATCGTTAATATATATAAGAATAAGCAATGGGCCCAATACAGAACCCTGAGGAACGCTACTCGCTACATTAGCCCAACACGACTCCGATCCATCAACGACCAACCTCTGTTTCCTGTCTCGCAACCACTCTTCTATCGAATTTATTACTACACCCCTAATTCCATGAGCATTAGTTTTTTTCAATCAGTGTTTTGTGCGGTACTGTGTCAAACGGTTTTTGAAAATCTAAATACACTACATCAACCGCCCGATGACTATCGTAACGGACGCATTTCCTGAGCTCTCTGATATTGCATCTACTTTTGTATATTGCTGAGAATTTTGCTTTTGCATAGTTTTGAATTTTATATACTTGCGTTTAAATTTACGTTGTTATAGTTAAGTAATTGAATATTAGTGGTTTTTAGAGATTTAGAAGTTTTCATAGCGTGCCGGCTTAATTTAACTTATACCTGTGACGGTTTAAACTAATTTTTAACTGCGCGATGCCGTCGCAGAAAGCGTCGTGTGTTAGGTGTAGGGTAAACCGGTGGTATTCGGAATTTAAGGATTATAACGGCGGTCCAATGGCGATTACCGATAGATCAGTTTGTTTCTTTTGCGAGTTCATGGAGGAATTAGTTGACATAAAACGCAGTGTACGTGAGGTAGCGGAAAGACTTGCAACGCTTGATGAGGGCAGGGGTAGGGCTACGGTTGACGTAGGCTGAACCAATACTAACGTTGAAGACGTTAGTAATTTGAAGGGTGAGGTGCATAACCTAGTTTCTAGTTTAGGTAGCTTGTCGGGAAGGTTTGATAGAGTTGAGGAAGAGGTTAAGGGTAGTCCGAGAGTAGTAGATAGCGAGGGATTTAGAGAGGTTAAGGGTGGAGCTAGGCCGCGTACTTTAGGTGATAGGAATCCCCCCCTTATCGAGGTTTCGAACCCTTTCGCCCATTTGGAAAGGGACGTGAATGAGGGGGAAACTATTTTAATCGGGGACTCTTTAGTGCGCCACATGGACAAAGAGTTCGTTAAACGGCATCAAACCAAGAGCAGGAGGGTCTGTCTCCCAGGGGCCAGGGTTGACAGAGTTAGAGACGAAGTGGATAGGATTGACGTTGCCTCCCGTCACTCAATGTTGGTGACGATGGTAGGAGGCAACGACTCGTATAGGCCCAATACGAGAGTGCCTGACCTTTTGGAGAGATATAGGGGTTAATTAGGTCCCTGAAGTCGAGGTCAGATAGGTCTTTAGTTCTAGGTATTACCCCTAGGCACGGGTTGGGTCTCAGAATTACGTCAAAAACAATATTTTTGAATAACAAATTAGGAGAGATTTGTGCTGAGGAAAATGTACCCTTCGTAAAGCTGTTGTCCGAATTCAGTGATCCTAGCCTTTTTATAAAAGATGGGGGTGCATTTTAATGAAATAGGCAATGCTAGGCTAGCTAGGTTAATAGACGAAAACGTGCGAAAGCTGTATAGGTCGAAGCCTTCTTTAAACGTTGTGGGTCCGGGAAACGCGGTCCCGACGTGATAAATAGTTTAATACGCGGGCCCGTGGTAAAAAATAACTTAAACGTCTTTTATTGTAACGTGCGTAGTATTAGAAATAAATTAAATGAATTTAAGGCGATAATTTATTCCGGCAACTATGATATAGTTGCTATCACTGAAACTTGGTTGAATACCGTGACTCGGGACTTGTTGGTTGGGGGAACTTGATATACCGGGTTTTAAACTCTTTACTAATGATAGGTTACATAGGTTTGGCTGAGGCGTTTTGCTGTGCATTCGTAATTCCCTTAGGGTTATTGAGGTTAAGTTAGATTTTCCGGCAGCAATTAATGCGATATGTGTTGAAGTTAGGGCGCGTAGTATTAGTTTTAATTTTGTTGTTGTTTATAGACCTCCCGTTCAACCCCTCGATACAGATACTAGATTTTACTCACTTCTTGGTAATTTTATTGACAATCGGAATAGTATAATTGTCGGAGACTTTAACTGCCCTTATGTTAATTACGAGAATTTTACTGGTAATGAGGAGGGTTTGAGATTGGTTGAGTTTATGGACGATAACTTTTTTCGACAGATAGTTACCGAACCAACGCGCGGTCAGGTAGCTAACTGGTTAGAAGAATGGCTTCGTGCTAGGAGACAGAGGGTCGTAGTTAATGGTAGTGAATCGGGGTGGTTAGATGTATGTAGCGGTGTCCCACAGGGTTCAGTGTTAGGCCCATTGCTATTCGTAATTTACATTAACGACATAGATGTAGGATTGACTAGTAACGTGTCAAAATTCGCGGACGATACTAAAATTGGCGGTAAGGTTGTTAATGAGGACGATAGTAATAGGCTCCAAGACGATGTAAATAGGATTATGGAGTGGACAGATAAGTGGCAGATGCAATTTAACGTAGACAAATGTAAAGTTTTGCATATAAGTTCTCGCAACAATAATTACACGTACACGATGGATGATAGGGAGTTAGCGAGCGTTGACGAGGAAGTAGATTTAGGCGAACGCGTATCTACGGATTTAACCCTTTACCACCCAAATTTTTTTGTAGGGTTAAGTTATGAATGCGTGTATTTGATAGGTTACAAATTCGTCCATTTGGGCAGTAAAGGGTTAAAGGTTAGGAACCAGTGCCTGGAGTCTTGCGCAAAAGCTAATAGGATGTTAGGCTTCATAGCGCGTAATTTCGAATTTAAATCGAAGGATATTATATTGCCCCTTTACAAGTCCCTAGTCAGGCCTCATTTAGAATATGCAGTTCAGTTTTGGTGCCCGTACTTGCGTGAGGATATTGATAGGTTAGAAAGGGTTCAACGTCGTGCCACGAAACTGATTCCGTCATTGCGCCACAAGCCTTATGAAGATAGGATTAAAGAGTTAGACTTGCATTCACTCGAAACTAGAAGATTAAGAGAGGAGCTTATTGAAGTTTTCAAAATCGTTAATAACATCGATAACGTAAATTTTGACAAATTGTTCACTTTCGATGATAGCAATACTCGTAATAACGGATTTAAGTTGTGTGGCAGACGTTTCATTACTAATATCGCTAAAAACGTCTTTACGTTTAAAGTAATTGATAAATGGAATAAGCTTCCCTCGCCCGTCATGAACTCTACCACCGTAATGTGTTTAAAAACCGTTTAGATAGGCATTTTAAAAATATTAACGTTGTTTAAAATTTTAAAAAACAATTAGCAACGGGAGCTCTGGGGGTGGTGGTCGAGGATGAGTCTGTTGAGAATAAATGCCAGCTTGTGACTTGCCAGCGTGTGATGTCAGCAATAAAATTATTATTAAAAAAAAAAATTAGACTAACACGAACGTAGATGTAGCTCGTAGCGTAAACTAACCCACTTTTTGTTTAACTTTACTTACTTTTTTTTCTTATCCTCTCCTTACTTGCATGTCTGTAACTCTCTTTACTTGCATGTCTGTAGTTTGCATGGTATGACAGTGAGTTAAGACTGTGTTTGCATGGTTTGTAAGCGTTCTTATTTTACTTCTTTTCATCTTTCACCCTTCTCCTATTCTCTCCGACTATTTTTCTGACTTGTCGGCAGTGGCCGGCGGATGATGATGGTGAGTCTTTTTTCTCTTTTTCTGAATGAAAGTTAACCCATGAATGATAGGTGTTGCTCCTTACTTAACCCCTTATTCTCTTCTCTTAACCCCCTACTCTTTCCTTTCTCTGGGGCTAACCTTAAAGTGGATCTTAGGGTCTTTGTTAGCCTTAGCTTCTGTAGATCTGTAGATATGTAAACGTCAACCACGCTTTGAAAAATTTCTAAAAGATTAGTTAAGCAAGATTTGTTTCGCCTAAAACCGTGCTGCGCATTTCTAACTAAGTTATGCAATTCTAATTGTTCGACTATACGATCCCTAATTATTGATTCCAGTAGCTTACCTACAACAGACATTAAACTGATTGGCCTATAATTTCTCGCTCCACTTTTATCGCCTTTCTTAAAGATAGGTGTTACGTTTGCTAACTTGAAATTATCTGCTACACACCCCTCAGAAATAAACGCATTAAAAATCATTGTTAGCAGCACAACAATGTTAACATTTAATTGTTTTAGTTGTAAGGGATATATGGAATCCGGCCCCGGTGATTTACTCGTTTTCATTTTATCAAAATAACGCATTATCTCCCCTTCACTAACCACAATATTATCCAAAATATTAACATTATCAAAAGGTATTATGACTATGACCGTAGGGATATTCGTTACATCTTCTATAGTAAAAACAGATGTAAAAAATTCGTTCAGCAAGGTAGCCATTTCCTTGTTTTCAGAAACTAGATCTCCGTTAACATTTTTCAACTGCCCGAAGACACTTTTTACTGGATTTCTATTGTTGATGTATTGAAAGAATCGCTTGGGGTTTTCTTTACCTTCACGAGCTATGGAGATTTCAAATTCACGCTTCGACTTTTTTATTACACTTTTCGCTTCATGCCTTAGAGGTATTTAGTTGTTTCGTAACCACAAATTGTCTTTATCGCACTTATGTAGCCTATAAAGCCCTATCTCTACTCTTTATAATATCCCCTACTCTAGAAGTAAACCACAAGGGCTTGTTATTTACTTTCGCACGCTTAATTTTGTACGGTACACATTCCTCATTTATAGTCTTAAATACTGTTTCAAACGATTCCCACATTAGTTTTGCGTTGGAGTTCCCCATTACGTTTTCCCAATTGACGTGTGACAATTTATTCGTGCTGGAAGTTGGGAATTTTAGTCGAGTTAGCTGGTTTCGAGTGTCTTACTGAGAGGACAAACCGTACCATATTGTTATCGCTATTGCTTAACGGTTCTATTACTTGAAGATCAGTAATTAGCCTATCATCCGTAGTTATTACTAAATCTAAAATACTGTCCACCCTCGTAGGTTCCCCAACCTTTAGAATAAGAAAGCTATCCTCGAAAAGATTAACTAAACGATTACCTTCCGCGTCTCCCAGCATTATATGGTAATTCAGTTGGCGCATTTAAAGTCACCCATAACTAAAGCCTGCTCACTACCTATTATTCTCTTTAGTTCACGATATAACGCTTCGTCCGTATCAGCTGTTTGATTAGGGGGCTTATATATAACCGCAACAAGAAGTTTGAAATCGTTCAATTTAAGTTCTGATATAGTCGAATCTCTCGGTTCTGGAATTGTGTGCTTTACTTCTATAACGTTCGCAATATTATCTTTGATATACAACATAACACCGCCTCCTCGCCTACCTATTCTGTTTTAAACAAAAAGTCTATAACCTCTAATTTGGTACTCCCCTACAAAGTCACGTGTTTCAGTGCTAAGCCACGATTCATTTATCGCAATTAAATCATAGTCTTTACAAAGCAATTAAAGAAAAAACTCGTTTATTTTATTTCGTAAGCTACGAGCATTTAAGGATAGAACCTTCAAATTGTTTGTAATTGCGACACCTTCGCGAGCGCAAGCGAAATTTGTGGAAATTAAGCTGGGACCGTTCGAGTTACGGAAGCGTGAAAAGAAGGGACAGTATTATGAAATAGTCTTCCTAAACGCGCAGCTCCAACGTCATTAAGATGATGTCCATCTCCGAGGAACAAGTCCCTCCTGCCGTAGAAACTGTTCCAAAAATTCGCAAAATGCACTCCTTCTTGTTGGGAAAGAGACTTTATGTTATTGTTAATATAGGACGCCTTGCTGTAGAAACCGTTACGTTGGATAATTCGAGGAAGTATACCTGTTAAAACAATCTTATTAGTTTTTTCGTTTAGTCGCTCTAGTAAGTCCCTCTACCTAGCCAGCAGTTCTTCATAGCTCGTGACGGTAAAGAAAACCCCAAGCGATCCTTTCAATACATCAACAATAGAAATCCAGTAAAAAGTGTCTTCGGGCAGTTGAAAAATGTTAACGGAGATCTAGTTTCTGAAAACAAGGAAATTGCTACCTTGCTGAACGAATTTTTTACATCAGTTTTTACTACAGTAGATGTAACGAATATCCCTGCGGTCAAAGACATAATACCTTTTCATAATGGTAATATTTTGGATAATATTGTGGTAAGTGTAGGGGTGGTAATGCGCTATATTGATAAAATGAAAACGAGTAAATCACCGGGGCCGGATTCCATATATCCCTTACAACTAAAAGAATTAAATGTTAACATTGTTGTGCTGCTAACAATGATTTTTAATGCGTTTATTTCTGAGGGGTGTGTAGCAGATAATTTCAAGTTAGCAAACGTAACACCTATCTTTAAGAAAGGCGATAAAAGTGCAGCGAGAAATTATAGGCCAATCAGTTTAATGTCTGTTGTAGGTAAGCTACTGGAATCAATAATTAGGGATCGTATAGTCGGACAATTAGAATTGCATAACTTAGTTAGAAATACGCAGCACGGTTTTAGGCGAAACAAATCTTGCTTAACTAATCTTTTAGAATTTTTTCAAAGCGTGGTTGACGTTTACGATAGTCATCGGGCGGTTGATGTAGTGTATTTAGATTTTCAAAAACCGTTTGACACCGTACCGCGCAAAAGACTCATTGAGAAAACTAAAGCTCATGGAATCAGTGGTGTAGTAATAAATTGGATAGAAGAATGGTTGTGAGCTAGGAAACAGAGGGTGGTCGTTGATGGAGCGGAGTCGAGTTGGGCTAATGTAGCGAGCGGCGTTACTCAGGGTTTTGTATTTGGTCCCTTGCTTTTTCTTATATATATTAACGATTTAGATGTTGGCCTAGTCAGTACAGTTTCAAATTTGCGGATGACACGAAGCTGGGTGGTAGGGCGATTAATGAAGAAGATAGAGGTAAAATCCAAAATGATATGAACAAAATCGTTGATTGGTTAGTTTCATGGCAAATGAGATTTAACGTCGATAAGTGCAAAATTTTACATATAGGTTCGCGTAACGGTAATTTTGCGTATAGTATGTCAGGGAAAGAGTTAACAAGCGTAGAGCAGGAAAAAGATTTAGGAGTTGTAGTTACTAGTGGTTTAAAAGTACCGAAACAAAGTACAGCAGCGGTCAATAAAGCGAACAAAGTGTTATGTTTTATAGCTCGGAATTTTGAGTACAAATCGCGCGATATTATAGTTCCTCTTTATAAATCATTAGTTAGACCCCATTTGGAGTACGCGATCCAATTTTGAAATCCGTATATGTGCAAAGATATCGACAAAATCGAAAGAGTTCAAAGACGAGCAACTAAGATGATTCCGTCGCTTAGGTCAAAGTCGTACGAGGATAGCCTTAAAGAGTTAAAATTGACTACACTCGAGACTAGGAGGCTAAGGTGTGATCTAATTCAGGTTTTCAAAATCATGAATGGGTTCGATAACGTAGATAGAGATAGCTTTTTCGAAATATCTCAATATAATAGGACTAGAAATAACGGGTGTAAGTTGACAAGTAGAAGGTTCGAGACAGCAGCTGCCAAAAACTTTCTTACGCATAGAATAGTAAATAGCTGGAATAGTTTGCCGGTAGAAGTAATTATTAGCACGTCTATAAACATGTTTAAAAATCGATTAGACGCATATGTTGATAGATTGGGTATAGTTTAAGGTAGTAAAATTAAGGCCTTGTGGTGATAGATCCCACAGCTCAACACAACTGTTGTGGGATATATGGAGGCAGCATCTTTGGTTAGGGGATACTCTCTGTCCTTACACACCCCATTTAAAGAGATTTTTCTGCCGAGCGGCTGTGCCCCCATAGTACTGTGAGGTATTGAAAAACTCATGATCTTCATTTGCCCCACAAACACCTTAAAATGGGAGACCCAAAATGGGTGCACACACATTTCTACATTACTGTACAGTCTTTACAGCCACACCTACACTTTTCCTCCTAAGTATATATATTGTAATATATATGATTGTAAATTTTGACTTGCTCCGCAATCGATATGGACCGTGACTTGTTTTTGGTTGGCAAGGTACTGGTATTGATGGATACCGTAATGAAATTGACTGGATTCTTTGGATCGGATATATTTGCATGTCGGTTATAAATAGATATAGAGTGTAACATATTTGTGGACAGTAGTCTATCATGACTTTATCCTCTGGATCCAGAGATTCTATCTTTAGTTTTAAATCGATAATTAATTAGTTTTAAATTGATAATTATTTAGTTTTGTAAAAATTGGTCGTTGCCATTGTCCAGGCAGTTTTTACATAAATTTCTTATGTTCGTGTGGTTCGGAACCCACGTAAAATTGTAGGTCTCCTCTACCACCACGGAGGACATACACAATACACAATTACGAACACAGTTAGGTAGACCAGCCATTAGTAGATCCTAGGTTCTTTGTTGGTCTGAAACATTATAACATTATAACATTATATATATGTATATATATATGTATATACTATATATATATATATATATATATATATATATATATATATATATATATATGTGTATATACGTATATATATATATATATATATATATATATATATATATATATATATATATACCATTCTGAGTTTGTGTATATATATATATGTACACCATATACAGATATATATATGTATATACTTTATATGTACACTATACATACTTTAATATATATATATAGTATATATATATACTATACATATAAATATACTATATATATAATATATATATATATATATATATATATATATATACACACAGTGCTTAATTTGTGACAGAACGCTCTGGATCGCCGTTCCGATACTTTTATTTTAAAACCCAATTAAAAAAAAGGTTTTTATTTTAATAAAAAGGTCAGGAACGTAATTTCGTAATTTAAAATCCAACGAAATACAGACAATAGAAAGCGAAAACTAGTCGATCAAGCAGAAAGAAGTTTGGAGTGGGTGTGTGGAAATTAATGTGATTATTCTATCAACTTCCTAGATATAGCAATAGCATGTAAGTAAATTAATTTTATTTTGTTTCAAATACATATAATATTTTGTTTCACTTACATGAAATAACATTTCACTTAGATGTTGCAATCACAGTCTAACTTTTTCTTTAAAATAATAATGTATTCGAAGAACTTTCATTTGCATGTTGCGTAGTTTTCACAGAAAAAGCGCTTAAAATGCGTTGGTTTCTGGGGCGCCGCTCCGCACCCCGCTGGGGTAGCTTACAGCGCTCCCCCAGACCCCCTAACTGTGAGGGCTTCACCTGCGTTCAACTTCTTTTTCATTTACAAATTAAGCACTCTGTATATATGTATGTATATATATATATACACACTATATATATATATATATATATATATATATGAACTATATATATATATATTTATATATACACGCACATATATATACTATATATATGTGTGTGTGTGTGTGTATATATATACATATACACTATATATACATATATATACACTATATATACTATATATATATATATATATATATATGTTAAAATGAAAATGAATAATCCATATTCATTTTTACATGAGGAGCCAAAGTCGCTTGATGCGATTTTAGATAAAAAATTTATTTGTTGCTTTCTATTTTTGTTTTCGTCACAACCGTATTATCTACCATTTCTATGGTTTAGTCGTATCCATTTTTCCATTTTTCATTTGTTATAGAGTTTATTATAATTAATTATGGTTGTGTTGCATCTCACCCTTGTCCCTAGATTATGCATACACATTGCATATAACAGGATTGGAACTCGTAGTTGTACTTCTTAATCCTTAATACCCACTCTTTGTCTCTAATTCGTTTCTTTTGAATCCTCCCAATAATGATTTATACACTATAACGTCATAAAATAACTTGAATTTCCTTCACGGTTTCCATACCTTGAACACT
Organism: Bathynomus jamesi; assembly: GCA_023014485.1. NCBI lineage: Eukaryota > Metazoa > Arthropoda > Malacostraca > Isopoda > Cirolanidae > Bathynomus > Bathynomus jamesi. Next base: position 658,482 of record JAJOZX010001924.1, on the reverse strand, counting down.
GAATCACGTGTTCAGTATTTGGACATCTTTGGTATTCAATGTATGGTAAATTCTTTAATAATAATTATAAAAAAAAATTCATTCTCTATACGTCCATAGCTTATCTTGACCATTATCCTATACCAATTTTATTAAATATTCATTTTTACTCGTGTCATTCTACGAAATGGTACGAAACTTTATGCCTCCGTACGTGTTCCTTCAAAATCGCGCAAATACGTTTGCATGTTTATTTTACTATTTTTATATTTTATTATTTCGCCTCCCGCAATGATCTAAAAAATGCTTATGCGAAGCGTTCAAATTCCGCTAACCACAGCAAAAGCAAGCTCTTCTGAGTTAAAAACCTCCCTTCGCTTGCCTCGGATTTATAACACAATATCATGCGTTATGTTATATCTCGTGTGTGCCCATGTACTTTGTGTTGTACTAATAACCATATATAATAACCATATATAATAACTATATATAAATATAAAAACACTGTACGAATTGTAAACGACGTAATGTACTTTAATAAAATTGTAATTAAATGTAATAATTTAATATAATGTAATGTACTTTCATAACGATAATAAGCGAATGTGAATCACTGATAATTGTAATGATAATTGTAATGAACCAAAATTACAACTTACTCAATGATGTACTTAGATTGTACTTATGTACTACTACGAAATTATATCCCTTCAGAAATGTATACTCGGCGAAAAATACGATTATTTTTGTATTTTTATTTTTTTTTTTTATTTGGAATCTTTCATCTGATCATGTGTTTAAAAGGGGGGAAACTTAACCTTCAAACTGCATTCCCCCAAAATTTAGATTATATGTATAAAGCATGTAATTGTAAAAGTCACTTCACTTCTTCTTCCGCTTCTTAGACTCCGCTCCCTTGTTAGCAGGCTCGCTGCGAGGAGGGGCAGAGGCCCCTTGCCTCCTTAATTTTTTAGATTCCGGCCTCAGCCATGGTCGAAAGAGGTCGAACCTCTACCCCTGTAAATTCAAAGCACTACCTGTACATTTTTAGAAGTAAATTACAGTGAAAGAAAGTTCTTTTTATCTTTCCCTTCGAGCCTTGCTCTCTTCAGAAGAACTTAGTCAATAAAGTCGATAAATTATAAGAAGAAAAGTCGATAAGTTTAGTATCAGAGAAAGTATCATAGAAAGAGAAGAATTAACAACTGTCGACCCTATAGCGAGAGAAAGAAATTAGAATATTATAGAAGAAAAGAATCGCGAGAAAATATCCGTTGCGGCCTCCCAACCAGAACCCCCGTCGATTCGAACCACCACAGGGCCATAGACGGAGGGGTTATATCCAGTGTTGGGCACTAAAGCGTTAATCCGATAACAGTTAATTAACGAAGTTAACCTTTTTAACGGACTATTAACGGAAGTTAATTTCCATTTATCGTTATCGGACCAGTTAACTTCCGATAACTCGATATTTAGTCTGTTAAAGTCCGTTAACACGTTAACTGCGAGGAGTCATTCACGGAAGATCACCGCTCCGCGAATGAATTCAAACCGCCATAACTTCAGTCTGCTTCCAGATCTCGCAAGGGGAGGTTGTGCGCTTTTTATTGAAGGTAAGAAGGTTCTTTTAACGTTAGTAAAAGTCCTATAATATTATATATATATATTAATACGTATGGAGATACGTATGGTAAAATGTACGGTTGAGATAAATTAATTTACGGTAATGACTAATGAATAAGTATTTTTACACTGCGTTAGTAAATCTCTAAAAAAGTATATATAGCATGTAAAATGCGAATAATAGTTTTTATTCACTGATTGTAATATTGTCGTCGAATTAAATAACAATTGCGTATATTACATAGACAAAATATTTTATAGACAAAATAATTCATGGACAAAGTATTTTTATTTTATAGACTAAATAATTCATAGATAAAATATTTTATAGATAAAATAATTACATAGAGAAAAATTACTTCTATTGAAAATTCACAGAAAAAGGTTAAGTAAAATAAAATATTTTATATAACGTAATATCATATATTATATATTATAATATTATTATAATTAATATTATTTTGAATTAATTTTGCTATTTTGTTTGAATTAATATTTTATTAGTTTAGTTACATATTTTATAAGATGATATTTTACTTTACTTAGGTTCTTCTGTATTATCGTCAACTAGACAGCGTTCAGTTCTCTCTTACCAAGCATTCTCTACAACTTTTAAACTTCAAAAAAGTTATTAAGCAAAAAAGTTGCAAAACTTGATAAAAATACAGTTAAATACCTATTCATTGTTGTATTTTGCATAAATAAACATTTTCTATGGGTTTTAAAGCTTTTTTCCTTGATTTTTTTAAATGTTAGTAAAGAAATAGTTATCGTTAACGGATTATCGTTAACTTCCGTTAACTTTGTAGTAAAATTATCGGATTATCGTTATCGCAGTTAAAAATTGGGGTTAACGGATTATCGTTATCGAAGTTAACTTTTTGGTTAACGGTGCCCACCACTGGTTATATCATATATATATATATATATGATGAATAAAACCACGAAGGAAAGGAAACACAAAATGGTGCTCAAGCGCTTTCGTCTAATGACATCCTCAGGAACACTGAAGTATATAAAAAGGTTAAGCCTGTAAGATTCCTTACAATCTGTACGCCTCATTGGTAATCCTTTAAGGTTTTAATTTTTAATAATTTTTTATTATTTTTACTTCTCTGTTTATTGTATATATATGTATGTATGTATGTATGTATGTATTTGTATATATAGATATGTATATATATATATATATATATATGTGTGTTTGTGTGTATGTATGTTATTTATTTTTTCTTTTTTTCTTTCTGTAACCTATATATAGGCTTAACCTTTTTATATACTTCAGTGTTCCTGAGGATGTCATTAGACGAAAGCGCTTGAGCACCATTTGTGTTTCCTCCTTCGTGGTTTTATTCATCATAAATATTTTTCACGTGTTACCTTCGTGAAATAATTTTCATATATATATATATATATATATATATAAGGAGGGGACAGATCTCAAGCAAAGAACTATAGACCAGTGTCATTGACGTCCCACCTCACCAAAGTATTTGAAAGAATAGTTAGAGAGAAAATTTATGATTTCCTGGAGGCACGGGAAAGATTCAACGAAAATTAGCGTGGATTCCGATCAGCTAGATCATGCCTATCACAACTAATAGAACACTACAACAATATCCTAGATGCATTGGAGGGCAATGACAACTACGATGTTATATACACAGATTTTGCTAAAGCTTTCGATAAATGTGACCATGGTATAATAGCACATAAAATTAAATATATAGGAATAACAGGCAAAGTGGGAAAATGGATCTACAACTTCCTTAGAGATCGTCTGCATGTCGGCAAAATTCAAGGTATATCAACATCAGAATCGGAAGTACGCAGCTCAGTACCACAAGGGACAGTATTGGCCCCATTCCTGTTCATTATCATGCTAACAGACATAGACAGCGGAGTAAACAGCAACAGTATAGTAACATACTTTGCAGACGATACAAAGATCAGCAGAAAAATCAGCGATGTACATGACGTGGAGGCCTTGCAGAGGGACACGAGCAAAATATACAACTGGTCAGAAGACAACATGTCATTCAACGCCGAGAAATTTCAGCTCTTGAGATATGGTAGAAAAGAAGAACTTAAACAGACTGCATATTATGCTCCAGATAGACAGGAAATTCAAAGAAGCACGAAAGCGATTGATCTCGGGATAATAATGACAGATGATGCGAAATTCGAAACACAAAATCAGATAGCGATAAATAAAGCAAAAAGAGTCGACGGACAGGTACTAAGAACGTTCAAGAAAAGGGACAGGACAGTTATGATTCCCCTTCTAAAAACACTGATTATACCAAAACTTGAATACTGCTCAGTTTTGACGTCCCCATATAAAAAGGAAGAAACTAATAAACTAGAAGAAACGCAAAGGCATTTCACAGCCAAGATTGATGGCTGCAAAGAACTCAACTACTGGGAAAGACTACGTAAACTAAATCTGTACTCACTGGAAAGAAGAAGAGAGAGGTACATCATAATCTACATATGGAAAATGATCGAAAAACTGGTACCAAACCTAAAACTAAACCCAATTACCATTCAAACAACACTGGAAAATAGGAAAGGCAGAATGTGTAGTGTTCCCAAATTAAAGGCCCGAAAAGGCACCTCCTCAACCCTGAAGGAAAATAGCTTGGTTGTCAGGGGACCAAGACTTTTCAACCAGCTTCCTAAGGACCTCAGAAACGTAACGGGGGTCAAAGTTGAAGTCTTCAAGAAAAGACTGGATGCCTGGCTCAGGAAAGTACCAGATGAGCCGGGCGTGCCTGGCTATGTACTGTGGAGAGCGCAAGAAAGCAACTCGCTCCTCCACCAGGCCAGACCTAGAGGCGGGGCCACCAGCTTGACCTCCGTGTGAAGAGAGACCAACGCACGAAACAACATGAGGTTCATAAGGTAAGGTGTATATATATATGTGTGTGTTTGTGTGTACATATAATATATATATATATAAATATAAATATACATATATATATATATAATATGTATATATATAAAAATATATATATATATATATATATATATATATATATATATGGGAATGAACTCAGAATGGTCCCCTGAGTTTTTTATGATGCACACAGAGTTCCTTGTTCCATGCACTGTCTGTGTGTATCATATATATATATATATATATATATACACACTTTATATATATATATATATATATAATATATATATATATATTATATATATATATATATATATGAAAATGAAAATGAAAAGGTTTATTTGCAGAGTATAGTCCATATGACAAATATTATTAATACGATGAAAGTTCATATGCTAAGGATAGAAATATATACAACTGATTAGAAATAATACTGTAATATCGAAGTTAAGTGAAGCTACTTACAGACGTTTTCGTACCAAGAAGTCCATAGCTTAGAGGATAAATGGCAGGACTCATGGATAGCTTGGATGATCGGGTTGGTTGATTTTTGAATTCTTTGCATTAGACTATGTTGAGCACGTCTTGTTACCTCCGGGAAGCTCGGGACATTGCGGGTAGCAAACATTTGCGAAGCTGCGCATCTCGGGGTAATTTATGTATGAGTCTAAAAGACCTGTTGTACAGCAAATTTAGAGTTCTGCCAGAACCTTTTTTATAATTCACCCACAGTTGCTCTCCATATATATTACTGCAGAAAGTACGAAAGAGAGTGTCTTTAGCTTCACTTGTACAGAATCGAACGTTCCTTATGGTCATATTCGCTTTAGCACACAGGCTTCGAGATTGTTTTCTTATATCCGAGTCATCACTCAAGGAGCTGGTAATAGTTTGACCCAAATACTTAAACTCTTGTACTTCCACAATTACTTCACCATTCATTTTAAACCTTATATCAGCTGGCTGATTACAGCTTTTAGGATGAAATTGCATAACCTTAGTTTTTGTAACATTAAAAAGAATATCATGTTTCTGCGAATACACTTCACAGACTTTTAGTAGCCAATCCAGACCTTTAACAGTGGGACTTATTAACACCATACCATCGGCATAAACTAAGTTATTTATCCTTGTGTTATCTATACAACATCCCACTGTTGCCTCATTAAGTGAAGCAACTAATCCGTCGATATACACATTAAACAGCATAGGGGAGAGCAAGGAGCCTTGTCTCACCCCGCAAGAGGAGCCAAAACACTTGGATAGTACATTGCCCCACCTAACAGTGAAAGATTGGTGGGAATACCAAAATTTCAATAAATTTAATATGTACATGGGAACCTTCCTGTCTTCTAGTTTTACAAATAAAATATTGTGGTTCACCCTATCATATGCCTTACTTATATCTAGGAAACAGCTATAAATAGTTGAATTACTGTCAATGTATTTAGATATTGTTTCTTTAAGTACATATATGCACAGGTCAGTTGAGTGGGACCTTTTAAAGCCAAACTGATTAGATGTCCATAGGAAATCATTTAATCGGCGTAACAAGAGTTTTTCTAGTAGTTTCGAGAAGCAGGAAGCGACAGTAATAGGCCTGTAATTATTGCTGGACAGCAGAATGTCTCCGTACTTATTTTGACCAGGGGCAAGCTATGTACCCTCATGAACTCTGCAGAGATATAGCTATGAGCCAGCATGGCTGATAGGAGCAATGATATATGCAGACATACTACGTCATTTGCATATTTTAAGTGCTCATTCGATAAGTCATCTACCCCTGACGCAGAACCAGTCTTTACCTCTTTAATTAATCTCTTTACTTCAGAAAATGATATCAAAGTATTTACCCTTGTCCCTCCCACAATCGTTTTGCTGCAATCTATCTTAAGATTATCCCCACTCACACTATTCAGAATGTTAGAATAGTGGTTTTTCCACAGCATTGCAATTTCATCCTCCCCCGACACCCCATTAATTGTCGGAGGGAGGCCATTTTTGACACCCGTTTGATTCTTAACAAATTTCCAAAATTTGTTATTATCGTTATTTATGCGACCTTCACAGGCTTTTCATGCTCGAATAGGCTCTTCTTCCTGTTTACATCGCCTTATGGCCGCCTTATACTGACCCCGACTTCTACACATATTCAAGTATACTGGTCCTAATTTGGGTCTACCATGAAAGCACCACAAATCATAGGCGTCTTTCGATTCCCTCTTCATGTGGGCAATAAAATCATTCCATCCAGGAATAATCTTAGTATGATAGGTGTAAGATTTAATCAGGGGGCTTCCTGCTTCTCTTAACAAGGATATTATCTTACTGTAATACCTATCTATGAGTTTACAGTAAGAATCATTTGAGCAAGGATATATATATATATATATATTTATTAATTATATATATATACATTATATATATATATGCTATATATTATACAGTATATACAGGGTGAGTCAAAAGTCTCCATACATAGGCAAAATGGTCACTTTATTAAGCAATCACATCAAGTCACAAAATATGCTCTATGTGGGCACCATTACACTGAATGCACATACGGATGCGTTCCTCCCAGTCATGGCAAACGCGCGTTAACACGTCTGGTGTTATGCGTGCACACGCATCACGAATGCGTTCCTTTAGGTGGTCCGTGTTTTGTATTTTCACCTGGTACACCATGGCCTTCAAGTGCCCCCACAACTAAAAATCAAGGGGGGTGAGGTTTGGAGACCTCGGAGGCCACTCCACAGGACCACGGCGGCCAATCCAGTGACCCGGAAACTGCTGATCCAGTCACTGGCGCACGCAGATGCCGTAATGGGGTGGCGCCCCGTCTTGCTGACCGTACGCTGGAAATCCCCCGTCCTCGTTCAGCAGGGACGGCATGACTGTGTCTTGCAGCATGCTTAGACACATTTCGGCATTCAGATTGGTGTTAATGAAAAAAGGACCAACAATTGTGTTGCCCCATATCCCGCACCACACCATCACTTTTCCTGCGCCTTGCGTCTTTGAGGGACTCATCCAGTGCGGGTTGTCATCACTCCATTAACGTACGTTTTGACGATTAACCTCTCCATGAACATAAAAGTTGGCTTCATCTGAAAACAGGATGCCAGCCGAGAACTCCGTGTCTTCGTCCACTTTTATTCTTGCCCATTCACAGAATTCCAACCGCCTGTCCTGGTCGTCTTCGCTAAGATACTGCAACATTTGCATTTAGTATGGATGCCATCTGTGCTCTTTCATAATGCGGACGATACTCCTTTGGCTGACACCGCATTCTGCAGACATCCGTCGAGTGCTTTTTTCGGGACTCTTTGCGAACGCTGCCAGCACCATGGTCGCTGTGCCTTCATCGGTGGCTGTTCGTGGACGGCCACTTCTCGGGTGGTCTGCAACACTTCCAGTCTTCTTGAACTTCTCAATGAGTTTGGCAACGGTATCGTGTGTGATATGCGTGCCGGGGGGCTGTCTCATGTTAAAATCCTCTGCAAACTTGCGACAGCTTCCTGATCCTACCAGAAGAATGATCTTTATACGCTCTTCTTGGGACAAAGGCATCTCAGCACATCACCTGCCAAACAATAAAAAATAAATAATAATTTATTTATCATGGCCATTTTGTCTATGTATGGACACTGTTGACTCACCCTGTACTATATATATATATATATATATATATATATATATATATATATATATATATATATATATATGTATATATATATATATATGTATGTATGTATATATATTATATATATATATATATATATATATATATATATATATACGTATATAGGTATATATAAAATGTTATAATGTTTCAGACCAACAAAGATCCTATGATCCACTCATGGCTCGTCTACCTAACTGTGTTCATAATTGTGTATTGTGCATGTCCTCCGTCGTGGCGGAGGGGACCTACAAATTTACGTGGGTTCCGAATCACAAAGTCTTAATTTTACTACCTTAAACTATACCCAATCTATCAACATATGCGTCTAATCGATTTTTAAACATGTTTATAAGCGTGCTACTAATTACTTCTACCGGCAAACTATTCCAGCTATTTACTCTTCTATGCGTAAAAAAGTTTTTGGCAACTGCTGTATCGAACCTTCTACTTGTCAACTTACACCCGTCATTTCTAGTCCTATTAAATTGAGATATTTCGAAAAAGCTATCTCTATCTACGTTATCGAACCCATTCATAATTTTGTAAACCTGGATTAGATCACCCCTTAGCCTTCTAGTCTCGAGTGTAGTCAATTTTAACTCCTTAAGCCTATCCTCGTAAGAATTTGACCTCAGCAACGGAATCATCTTAGTTGCTCGTCTTTGAACTCTTTCGAGTTTGTCTATATCTTTTCGCATATGCGGATTCCAAAAGTGGATCACGTACTCCAAATGGGTTCTAACTAATGATTTATAAAGAGGAAATATAATATCGCGCGATTTGTACTAAAAAATCCGAGCTATAAAACCTGACACTTTGTTCGCTTTATTGACCGCTGCTGTACTTTGTTTCGCTACTTTTAAATCACCAGTGACTATAACTACTAAATCTTTTTCCTGCTCTACGCTTGTTAACTCCTTCCCTGACATGCTATACGCAAAATTACCGTTACGCGAACCTACATGTAAAATTTTGCACTTATCGACGTTAAATCTCATTTGCCATGTGACTGACCAATCACCGATTTTATTCAGATCTTCCTGGATTTTACCTCTATCTTCGTCATTAGTTGCCCTACCACCCAGTTTCGTGTCATCCGCAAACTTTGAAACTGTACTGACTAGGCCGACAACTAAGTCGTTAATATATATAAGAAAAAGCAAGGCGCCCAATACAGAACCCTCAGGAACGCCACTCGCTACATTAGCCCAACACGACTCCGCTCCAACAACAACCACCCTCTGTTTCCTACCTCGCAACCACTCTTCTATCCAATTTATTACTACACCCTTGATTAAATGAGCCTTAGTATTTCAATGAGTCTTTTGTGCGGTATGGTGTCAAACGCTTTTTGAAAATCTAAATACAATACATCAACCGCCCGATGACTATCGTAAACGTCAACCACGCTTTGAAAAAAATTCTAAAAGATTAGGTAAGCAAGATTTGTTTCGCCTAAAAATGTACTGCGTATTTCTAACTAAGTTATGCAATTCTAAGTGTTCGACTATACGATCCCTAATTATTGATTCCAGTAGCTTACCTACAACAGACGTTAAACTAATTGGCCTATAATTTCCTGCCGCACCTTTATCGCCTTTCTTAAAGATAGGTGTTACGCTTGCTAACTTGGAATTATCTGCTGGTACGCACCCCTCAGAAATAGACGCATTAAAAATCGTTGTTAGCGGCAAAACAATGCTATCTTTTATTTCTTTAAGTTATATGGGATATATGGAATCCGTCCCGGTGATTTACGCATTTTCATTTTATCAAAATAACGCATTATCTCCCTTCACTAACCACAATATTATCCAAAATATTACCATTATCAAAAGGTATTATGTATATGACCGTAGGGATACTCGTTACATCTTCTATAGTAAAAACAGGTAAAATTAAGTTTAACAAGGTAGCCATTTCCTTGTATTCAAAAACTAGCTCTCCGTTAACATTTTTCAACGGCCCCAAGTATACAGTGTATATATATATATATATACACTATATATATATAGATACATATATATACTATATATATATATATGTACTCTACATATATGTATATTCTATATATATGTATATATACTATATACATATATATATACTATATATATATGTTAACCCCTCCGTCTATGGCCCTGGGGTGGTTCGGAGTCGACGGGGGTTCTGGTTAGGAGGCAGCAACGGATCTGTTACTTGCAGTAGTTTCTTCTATACTACTCTCCGAGTTCTTCTTTAGTGGCTCGGAGGATTCTGAGAGGCTTATTAAATTCTTTGAGGTTTCTCCCCGATTCTTCTTGTAACTTACCGGGAGATTCTAATGACTAAGTTTTCTGAAGAGAGCACGGCTTGAAGGAGAAGATAAAGACTTTTTCTTACTGTGTTTTACTCCTAAACTGTTACAAGTAATGCTCAGCCTCGTAGTTCGAATCAGAATAAACATGGAAGAAATTTGTGGGGTTTATATACCCCGATTCTATTAACATCATCATTATTAAATGTTGAAGAGGCTGCATTATTTTTGCACAATATTTGAAAATAAAGTAAATCTTTTAGCTGTGGTAAGCTTTAAACGAATAAACAAGATATTTGAAGATGAAGCCATATTTTTATCTTAAATTGCGTATTTTCAGATCTGATGTTATCATGATCTGCCAAGTTAACTAAAAGTGGAAATTGAACTATGCATCTTTACACTAAAATATGCATACGAGTAAAAATTAAAGATTTAAGATTTACAATTAAATGCTTAGGCAAGACATAACTTCATCTTTTATAACGAAGAAAGAATGTATACAAAACATGACATGGCAAAAGTTACTCAGGATTCATTATTAAGCTAAATCTAAAAAAATGATTATGAGATTTTAAAAAACAACAGGTCATCAATTATTTGGCAAAGTAGAAAGCACAACAAAATTTATTCCAACGGAAAAATAATAATGAAAAAAATAACAACAGTATCGCCGATTCTACATTCCTGAAAGCGATATAATTTCGTATTAGTACATAAGTACAATTTGAGTACATGACTGTATACGTATTAATTTTGGTTCATTACAATTACGATTACAATTACCAATTAATTCATATTCACGTATTATTGTTTAATTACACTTCTAATAAAGTACATTCTTACATTATATATTAAATCATTACATTTAATTACAGTTTCATTGAAGTACAGTACATTACGTTGTTTACTATTCTTAGTGTTTTTATATATTTATATATGGTTATAATATATGGTTATAATATATGGTTATTATATATGGTTATTAGTACAACACAAGTACATGAGACATGACACACATGATATAACATAACGCATGATAATGTTATAAATTCGAATCAGAGCGAAAGGAGATTTTTATCTTTGAAGCGTTCACTTATGCCATAGTTCGCGGAATTTGATCACCTAACTCAGCATTTTCGAGTTCATTGAGAGGTGATATAATTAAAAACAAAAATGAAAAAAATAATACGAGAACGTATTTGTGCGTTTTCGAACGAATGCATGAAGTTTTGCGTTTCATAGATTGACACGAGTAAAAATGAATATTTAATAAAATTTATATAGGATAATGATCAAGGGAAATTAATGACCGGAAAATGTGACGTCATAGTTATTGAATTTGTACGTATAGTACAAATCATTATTAGGAAAGATAAATTAGAGAAATACAGTAATGAATAAAGTACAAATCGAAATTCTATCCAAAACTCGCTTAGGCGATTTTCGTTTCTTATGTAAAAATGAACATTCAAACATAAAAACTATACGAACATAAGTACTGCATGAAGACAATGAATCCATATAATGATGGTATAGGAACTGTTCATTGTTCATTTTTACATATATATATGTACTATATATATATATATATATATATATATATATATATTATATATATATATATATTATATATTATATCTTTATATATATTATATATATATATATATATTATATATATACTATATATATGTATAGCATATATAAGGTTGAAATTCCCTTCGTTTGCCTTCCTTTTCAAATCTATCAGAAAACATGCTTTCATAAGGTTCATTTTCCTTTCCTTCAGGGGATCAAGTAGAGTGTGGTCACTAAGGTAGGTTGATTTTGGAACTGTGATCTTGGACTAGTCTAGATAGAAAGGTATTAATGTATAAGAAACGTTGCACCAACTCATATTTGTGAAAATGATTGTATTTTGTAAAATTGCCGAATTTTACGCATTCGCGCAATGTAAACAAACAAAATATCGGACCTTATTTCATCAAAATAATTAATTAAAATTCGGCTTTTTTAACAAAACGATGCTTCAAACGTATTGTAAATGCATTATAGATGTTTATTAGTGTATTATTTTGTTTTTTAATGATATTTACCTATAAAATATGTATTAAATTAAGTTATTTTATGATGCGTTCATTTAATTGTGTTTATTTTCAGATATTTCATAAAAATGGGTAAAAAACGGAAGTCTGCAGTGTTAACTCGAAATGATAGTGCCAAAAAATTCAGTGGCCAGTCTTCCCCTTTGGATAAAACAGAGCCTCCTCCCCTCCGCCAAGTTATTCAGTACAGTTATTTCCTCCAAAACAGCCACCCGGACTTGAAAGACTATGATATTGCTAAAATGATAGCAAAGGATGTGATTGAGATCTGGCAGGCAGTGAACCCGCAGCTGCCCCTGTATGAGGAATATTATGTAGTGAAATTGGTGGATAAAGTGTGCTTCAAGAAAGCAAAAGAGATAAACAGGAAATCTCTTTCTACAGTCCAGGAGCAGAATCTGGAGGAAAAGCTGGATAAACTTTTTGACATTTCTGCTTGCACCTGTAAGCTACCTGTTCGTCCCTGTGATGACAATGCTGTGAAGTGCAAGAAAGAAAATTGTCAAACACAGCACATAATCTGCACTTGTCCTCCCAGTAAGAAGGTAATGCTATTATTTTTTAAACTTTTAACTGGCCTAACTTAGTGCGATTGAGCGGAAATTGCACACCATTGGCTGTTCACTCCATCAGAATGAGCTTCCTTTCAGAGCTGTTTTCAAGCATCTTGATGGCAGTACCAAAAGTCCCACTACTTTCACTGGTCCGCTGGGAAAACTCTGTGAAATTGACTACAAAGATCTGCCACAAGTGGAATTCACCAAACTCAGTGGCCCCCTGGATGACATGGAATTTGCTGAGGAGACACTGAATGATCTCAGTAGCGACCAGAGGCTTCTTTTGGAGTATGTGCTTGGAATTTCCAGCGGCAAAGTCAACCCAAGATTTGCTGCCTGGAAAATTGGACTATTAAACCATGCAAGATGGTTGACTTTGGCAATTAGATTGATGTGTCTGTGGACCAGAGGTGCTTACCCTCCAGAACTACAGGATAAGCTTTACCAGGCCATCAAGTTCATTGTGGAAGTGTATGTAGTCAGTTGGTTTGAGATCAAAAGGGACAGCAAGTTCCACAATCAGCAGCTGTACATCTTCAACATGATCCAGAGGATCAAGCAGCAGTCTGAAGAAATCCAGGGTGTTGCTTTCAAGAACCTGAAGTACAATGCTTTTGCCTTGCTGTCCGAGAATGTGCTGTACTCCATGATGAAGTCTGATAACTTGGAAGTGAGAGAAGCTGCTCTCAAGAAAATTCTGTCCATCAGGTAAGCATTTATTAATTTAAAAAAATGCGAAAAAAAAATTTGATTATGGGGATTTATTTAATAAAAAAAAGGCCCGAGTTCTATAAATCCCCATAATCGAATTTTTTTCACATTTTCTTATCCCAATTCACCCCTTCCCCTCTGATAATGGAAATAATCTTACCTTCTTTCTGAAAAAAGTTCGATTATGGGGATTTATAGAACTCGGGTTTTTTTTTTTAATTTAAGTTAAATTAAATCAGCAATTCTGAGACTAATAGGGATTAAATCTTAAACTGGAATAAAAAATAAATTAATTATTATTCTTTCCGAAGTGGGAAGCCAGCCAAGAAGAGGCTGAAGAAGATCACAGCCATCAACATTGAAGCTACCTACTGGTCAGAACTAATCACCCTTTCTCAAAGTGGCATCTGTGAACCTGCTCTCACAGAAGACTTTTCTGACCAGGAGCTTCAAGAAGCATTGCTGAATGGCACCAAGCTGGCGCTGCCTGATCTGCCTTCACATTCTCAGAGTGTTGAAAGGGCTGTGAAGCTGATATCTGAAGCTTCCCATACTGTTTATGGACTCGAATCAAGGCACAAACACATTCTGGCCAAAGCCCTAAGCCGCCAGATGAGGCCTTCCTTTGCTTCTAAGGGCTCTTACAGTGAAAATTATGATGATCTTGAGATCTAAATGTGTCTATTTGACTCTGTACATGTTTTTTTTTACTTTTTTCAATAAAATTGTAACTTTTTTCAGGATTTTTTTTATGAAAATAGCATGATTTTTTCGGCCGAAAATTGTGAAAATGCGGTATTTTTCAGTACGATTTTTTGACGATATTTGAAACGGTTTCCTAAAAAACTGTTAAAGCTAGGGATCTGAAATTTTTTGTCAGTTATTATCATATTAAGCCCTGACTATCGCGACTAGTCCAAAGTCGATATCTAAAGAAATGCGGAAAGTCAACCTACCTTAGTGGTCACCCACCCTGGGAAAAAGGAAAAACGGAAAGAAAACAGTCGGTCGAATAGCGGACAGATAAGTTTTAGTCATACTTTTTCATTTACAGAGCTTTCGTCGGTAGCTTAATTATATATTCATCTAGTATAAATTTGTGTTTCAAGACCTACGTTGTAATTTATTAATTTCCAAACGCTCGTTTTTTGTTTTTTGTTTTTTAACTAATTAAGCGCATGGCACCCCCTTCAAGTACTTGCTGTCGCTGTGAAAGGAAATTTGCCGCTTACGCGTTTGCAATGGCTAATAATAATGAACAGTTAGTTTGCAGGTGGTGCATAAGCATGGAAGTCCTGAGGAACGAGTTAGAACGTGAGAGGTAGGCCAGAGTGAGGCTTGAAGAAAGCGTGATGCTCCTGACGGCAAAATTAGACTCCCTTGAGACTCCAGTTGCGACCCCCCCTGCCTCAGTTTCTACTAATAATATAAATAGTACTAGTAGCCCTCTCTCTTCCCCTAGTTCCCAACCCTTCGTTTGAGTGCGTAATGGAGTCCCATTGAGGAAACCTAAGACTTGTCTACCAGTAATAACCAACAATAACTTTTCTGTTTTAGGTTTCGAAAATGCTGATGAACCAGAAATACGACTCGTTGACGATTCCATTGTTCGAGGGCAGCCCGAGGAATTCTGTGGGAGAAACCCTCGTCGTAGGTGCCGTTACTGCTACCCTGGTGCAAGGGTGGAGGATATAACTTATAGTGTTGACCATTTTACAGAGGGTACCTCTGAGGACACAACGTATGTTATTTATGTCGGTACTAATAACGTTTTAAATTCTAGATCGGAAGAACTGCTAGCTTGGTAGAGGGACTGACTAGAGAAGACTAAAGGATAAAACTAATAAGATTGTTTTAACAGGTATACTTCCTCGAATTATCCATCGTAGCGATTTCTACAGGAAGGCGACCTATATCAACAATAACCTAAGTCTCTTTGCCAACAGGAAGGAGTGCATTTTGCGAATTTTTGGAACAGTTTCTACGACAGGAGGGACTTGTTCCTCGGAGATGGACTTCATCTTAATGACGTTGGAGCTGCGCGATTAGGAAGACTATTTCATAATACTGTCTCTTCTTTTCAGGCTGCCGTAACTCGAACGGTCCGAGCGTAAATTCCACAAATTTCCCCTGCACTCGCGAAGGTGTCGCAATTACAAACAATTTGAAGGTTCTATCCTTAAATGCTCGTAGCTTACGAAATAAAATAAACGATTTTTTTTCTTTAATTGCTTTTAATGTCTATGATTTAATTGCGATAAATGAATCGTGGCTTAGCACTGAAACACGTGACTTTGTAGGGGAGTATCAAATTAGAGGTTATAGACTAGGGTGTGTCAATTTTGTCAACTTTTTTCAAATCAATTTTGGTAGTGAAAATATAGTGTCTTTTCATGTCAAAACTTGAAATTGGCCAACCAAAATGAAATAAAATAACCCTTACCTACATCAGTTTTACCTTAAAGTTTCAGAAAATGACTCTTTTACTAAATAATAGGACATAAATTGATTAACTATTCATCTGTCACAGAATTATCCCACTGATCGCATATGGAGTGTTTTCAAGGTCATATAGTTGTTGTACAATGTACAAGTCACAACATGAATAGAACTGTCCCTCACTCTCAGTCCTCAGTTGCCTCTTAGATGTCATAGACGGTGGTTTGCTGTTATTGCTCTTGTACCTACTTCATAGTTATTCTACAAGACGAATACTACAGTTTAACTGTAAGTATGGATTATTGATTATTACAATTATTTATTATTATCATATTCTTGTCTAATTATGTTGTAATCCCATGAAATATTTTTTTATTGAATTTTAGAACATCGAATGACTAAACTTTGAAACATCATAACTGATATAAAATACTTAAATGTTTTTCTTTGTTTTCAGATATTTCTAAGATGCCAAAATTGAAGACAAGAGGTCAGTCGTCATGCCACTTGAGCCTGTTAGTCGGTACAGGGAAGGAGCTTCCCGTATCAGAACTACAAACAGTGCGAGACATGCTGAGACTAGGGTTTCTCCTTCGTGAACAAAATACAAAGGATAGCAGGAACTACACAGAGAAAGAGCTCATAAGGGACATGATTCCCCCTCTTCTGCATCAGTGGAAAAAAGCTAGTGTGTTATTCAAACCACCTGTACTCAATCAGTATAGAACTATTGAGCTAAAATTAACAAAGCTGTGGCAGAAAGCAGTTGAGACATCACTTGGTAAAGGAAAACTAGCAAAGAAAAATAAATTTCTGCACACACTTGATACTCTTCTTGACATTTTTAACTGCCAGTGTCCCATAGAGTTGTGTTCTGAAGCCAATTGTTCTCCCTCATGCAGAAGAGAACCTCACCCTCACATTGATTGTCGCTGTCCTCGTGAGAAGATCCCTGTTTTGGAGCTGGCTTTCATAAAGGCGCAGAGAACAAAGGCAGGAGGCCAAGGAAGTATGCAGATTGGTTCGGCAGATTATTCAGAAACCAAAAAACAGATTGTTATTGCTAAGAAAAAAGAGAAAATCCGAAAGAGGGAAGAAAGGAAGAAAAAGAAGAGTGAAGAAGCCACCCAAAGAGATGAAGAGCTCTATCAAGAGGTTTATCACTTCTTTGAAAGCTCTTCAGATGAACAGAAAGAAGCAACATCAGATGATAGCTCCAAAATGCCATCTGAACCTTCGCCGAAGAGAATGAAATACAACACTAAAGACATCTCAAACATTGCCCTTGCCAGTATTCGCCACAATACGGGGCTACGAGAGACTGCAGAGATTGCCACTGCCGCTTGGATAGATGCAGGCCTCATCAGCCGAGAGGATACATCCTTAGTGATAGATCATAATAAGATAAGAAGAGCACAAGAAAAAATAATGAAGGAAATATCTGATCAGCATGAAAAAGATTTGAAGGAGGAAGGTCTCTCTTGCCTTTTGTTTGATGGAAGAAGGGATGACACAAAAGTTCTCCTGTAGGTAGAGGGAATGGACAGAAAGTTTCCCGGTCTCATCAAAGAAGAACACTACTCTGTGTGTTCCGAACCTGGTGGCCGCTATTTGTTTCACTTTGTTCCTGAAGCAGAAGTAGAAGGCAAGAAACATGCAGAGGCAATTGCTGATCAAATAATATGTTGGCTTCAAGAAAGAAGACTTGACAGTTCACTGCAGGCCGTTGGTGGAGACTCAACTGCGGTGAACACTGGATGGCAGGGCGATGTTATGACGCATTTAGAGAAAAAACTTGGAAGAAGGCTTGTTTGGATTGTATGTGATTTGCACACAGGGGAACTACCTCTTCGTCGTCTCATCCAGGAACTTGATGATCCTACAAAGAGCAACAACAAGTGGTCAGGCCCCCTTGGCAACATGCTAGATGAAGCAACGGAATTAGAAATAAATACAAAATTCCCAAAGGTCGAAGTAGGCCCTCCCCTTCCAGTGTTGTCTGAAGAAGTTATCAAATACCTCAGCACGGATCAATCTTACGCTTATCGTATTGTTCAAGCAATCAGATCAGGAGAGTTGCCTCAAAATCTAGCTCTCTTGGAGATTGGACCCGTAAGTCACAGTCGTTGGTTAACTACAGAGATTCGTTTCTGCAGGATTTGGGTTTCCAAACATGCACTGAAAGGCAAAATGCTACAGAATTTGATGTTGATTGTTGAATTTATTATTGGGTTTTATCTTCCTCACTGGTTCAATGTAAAACTTAATCCAATGTGGATGGAGGGGCCCAACCATATCTTGTTTCAATTACAGCTACTGAGAACCCAAAGGAAAGTAGTGGTGGACATCGTGTTACCTGTGGTGAGAAGGTCCGCTTGGTATGCTAGGCCAGAGGCAGTTTTGCAAGCAATACTCTGCAGCCAATATACCAAAGAGCGAACTGAGGCTGTGGAAATCATTCTAAAGCTTAGAGGAACATCACTAGATGATGACCAGCTGGGAGACTGCTCTGTTCAGACAAGGAAGGTACCTCCGATGAACGTCAATGCCACGAAATTGTCAGAATTAGTTAACTAGAGTTCGGAAGTTTTGGAGCCACCACTGACAACATGTATAACAAACAAAGATTTAACACACCTTAAAGAGGCCCCAATGCAAGTGCCAAAGTGGCCTTCTCACACTCAGAGTGTGGAGAGATGTGTGAAAATGGTCACACAAGCAGCTAGTCAAGTTTACAGTCACGAGAGGCGAGAAGGCTACATCAAAGCGCAAGTAGCAAGCCGAATGCTGATATCAAGGAACCGCAGCAAAAAGGACATGACTGCATTGGTTACTTTCAAATAAAGACTCTGAATGATATCTTATTGCCACTTTAAATGTTGATAGGATGTTTGCGCACATTTGTTATTTTGTTACGAATTTACGGAAAAATGGAATTTTTGAATTAAAATTGATGTAGGTAGGAGTTATTTTTTATTGTTTTTGGAGCAAGGATATTATTTTGTATGCCAAATGATTACATTAAATTGCTACCAACTCACATGATTTTCAATTTAGTTATTTCACCCCCAAAATTGACACACCCTATTATAGACTTTGTGTTTAAAACAGAATAGGTATGCGAGGAGGCGGTGTTATGTTGTATATCAAAGATAATATTGCGAACGTTATAGAAGTAAAGCACACAATTCCAGAACCGATAGATTCGACTATAGCAGAACTTAAATTGAACGATTTCAAACTTGTTGTTGCGGTTATATATAGGCCCCCTAATCAAACAGCTGATACGGACGAAGCGTTATATCGTGAACTAAAGAGAATAATAGGTAGTGAGCAAGCTTTAGTTATGGGTGACTTTAATTGCGTTTATGGAATCTTGTCTCAACAAGGCAAAACGAACTTTCTATCGTGTCACTAATAACACTCGTACTTTGTCAAAAAATATTTTAGTACTTGCATTTTTCCCGGGCTTTTTAGGCATTGCTAATGTACTTAAACTTTTGGATATTAATGTAGTATTTTCATATAACAATATTGTGAAAAATATCATAGTAAAAAATAGCCCTACCAATAATTCAGGCATTATCTATAAAATTGGGTGTAAACAATGTGATTCCTTTTACATAGGTCAGACGGGAAAGGATTTGCACACACGTATAAAACAGCATCAATATTCCGTTAGAACAGGACAGTTGTCCAGTGCTCTTTTTGTCCATTTGTCAGAGTTATCCCACTGTATTGATTGGAATAATGCTTCAGTTTTATTTCATTCTAGCAACATTGTTAATAGAAATATTCTTGAGTCTGCCATTATCCAACTTTCAAATAACTTCAACATAAGCAAAGGTCTTTTTCAACTCGATCCTGTTGTTTTGAATTCTTTCAAAACAAATTTAGATAAAAAGGGTAGGACGCTAAATCTTTGGTAAGCTTGTATGCTACTTTATTAACTTTTAATCTTCATTATATTATTATATATATCGAAACTTGACTCTAAAAGGCAAAGTGTTAAAACCCGGGCAGATTTCCAGTATAAGTTTGTATTTTTATAATTCATTTGATCTTGTGCTAAAAATCGATATTTTTCCTAACAAATCTGTATGCCTCTTTGTTAATCCTCTAATTTTTAATTTTTAATTTTTATTTTTACTTCTCCGTTTATTGCATATATATATATATATATATATATATATATATATATATATATATATGTGTGTGTAGATATGTATGTGTATATATATATATATATATATATGTTTGTGTGTATGTATGTTATTTATTTATTTTTTTCTTTCTGTAACCTATATATAGGCCGTAACCTTTTATGTACTTCAGTGTTCCTGAGGATGTCATTAGACGAAAGCGCTTGAGCACCTTTTTGTGTTTCCTTTCCTTCGTGGTTTTATTCATCATATATATATATATATATATATATATATATATATATATATGTATATATATATATAACGTAAAGAACGACGCTTGTATAATAGAACATTCCGCGCAAGATGAGGAGGGAGAACGAACAAATGAAAAAATGAGGTAACTACCCGGGAATCGAACCCGGGATCTTCCGATTGCTCCTCAGATATGATAACCACTACACCATGGTCCTCACTCGATCAGAAGTCGTAATTCTCCTACATACGCGCAGAAACCAATGCCCCGAGGGGGGCACCTCCCGCATATATATATATATATATATATGGAAGAATTATGCAATAGTAAGTTACTGGGGCAGTAGAAAATATTCGATTTGACTGTGACGAACGTATAAATGATCCAGATCATATTTTTTCAGTTCTTCTATGACGCCTTTTTCCATATTTTTAATATTTGCTTTCCTTTAAGGAGAAAAACAGTTTCGCCCAAAAGTGTTGCAAATCCATGGATCACTCCAGGAATTATCACTTCAATAAAGAACAGAGATAAATTATTCAAATTGCAATTACAAAGCAAAATTCCTGAAGTACAACATACTCAACAGAGAAACAAATTAACTAAAATAATAAAAATTGGTAAAATATAACTATTATAACAATCAATTTTCTAAACATAAAGGAGACATGAAAAACATTTGAAAACAAATTAAAACGAATTAAGAAAAATTCAATACAGAAATTAAATGTTGATAATAAAGAAATTACTCATGCTGCTGCTATTGCAGTCTTTAAATGCACATTTTACTTCAATAGAGGATTAGCTTCGCTCACAGTTACTAAATAATGATCACTCACCTCAAGAATATATGCCACCCAGCTCACTAAATTCATTTTCTTTTGTTCCTGCTACCTCTACTGAGGTCCGGAATTTTATTGGATTATTGGTAAATTAAAAAATACAAAAAAATAACATTCATAACATTCCTGTACATATATTGAAACCTGTAACCTGTACCTGTAACTTTCGCTAAAGTTATCACTCAAAGTATTTCCAAAGGAATATTCCCATCATTGCTAAAAACTGGTTGTATAACACCCCTTTTACCAAGGGGTGATATTACATTAGCAACAAATTACCGGCCGGTTTGTTCATTATCTATGTTCAGCAAAGTTTTTGAAAAAATTGTAAAACGTAGAATGCAGCGATATTTAGAATCCTACAATTTATCATCTTCAAATCAATATGGCTTCCGTAATAATAAAACAACGGAAATGTCTATTTTAAATCTTATGGAAAATGCAAATATAGTTAAGGGGAACAAAGAAATAATGATATCATTATTTATGGATTTGAGTAAGGCGTTTGATGTAATAGACCATAATATTCTACTTAATAAATTATATTGTTACGGCTTTACAGGAGCAATCAGTGATTGGTTTAAAAATTATTTGTCCAATAGATATCATTTTGTATCAGTAAATAAGGTTTGCTCAACTAAAGCGCTTGCCAAGTATGGTGTGCCACAGGGCTCAGTTCTGCGTCCACTGTTATTTTTATTATATATAAATAACCTTCCACGTTCATCTGATATACTCAACTTCATAATGTTCGCAGATGATACAACTGTCTTTTTCTTGCAAAGATGTTAATTCAGCTAAGAATATATTTAATTCAGAATTCATCAGGGCAACGAAATGGTTGACCACCAATAAACTCTTCCTAAATACCAGTAAAACAAATTTCATGATTTTTACTAATAAAAGAAATGTATATCTTGATGAACTTAATGTTAATTAAATCGGTATGAAGGAGTGTACTTAACAGAATTTCCTGGTGTAATGCTAGATAAGAATTTGCAATGGAGTGATCATGTAAATTATATCGCGATAAAGATTTTTAGGAGCGTTGCCATAATGTTTAAACTTATAAATGTAGTTCCGAAACAGGTTTTATTGACTCTTTATCATACTCTTGTTCTTCCTTATATAACGTACTGCACCCTTGTTTGGGAAAACTCCGCTAACAACGCATTAGTAGTATGAGCGCAAAAGGAGAGAGTGCAATGCAATTGCAAATGTTGATCAATGTTGCAAGATGTTATGCAACAAATGGGGGAGGGGGAATGTTGCAAGAGCAAAAAGGGGTTATGCACCATGGAGGCGGAGTTATCCCCCAAGAGAAAGAGAGGAGAAAGAGAGAGGAAGAGTTCGTCTGGCAGGAGCCAAGCGTATATTCAGACTTCAGCCGAGCGGCCTTTGTCTTAACATGTTCCTAATCAGCCAGCTGGCTTTGTCAGCCAGTTGGTTGAGCTACCAGATTGCACTATTTATTTAATGAAAGCATATATTCTGGCTTAACCAGCCACTTGACTCAGAAGGCGTAAATGGCTTCTTCAGTTGTAAATTATTGAGTTGCCAGATTGCGTTTATTTATTTAATTAAGGCATATATTCTGGCTTAGACAGCCAGTTGACTTAGAAGGCGTAATTGGCTTGTTCAGGTTATACGGATGCCTCTACTCGACATAAATGGCCTTCATATAGTCCAATACTATTTTTCTGCCCACTTTACATTCGGTTGGCAAATTATCTTTAAACACGGACAGAATACAATCAAAGGCACGCACAAAGAATTCACCGTTAACCACAACATCATTATTAAATAAAAGTTTCTAAACACTCCTTTCCAATCAAGGGTTTTTTCTTACCGTCCCGAGCTTTTCACTCGTGAACTCTTCTTCACTCGGCAGAGCGGCAATTGAAATAAACTTCCAAGTCGTAACGACAGCTATTCATTATATAGAGGTACAGCTCTTCAGGGTAAACAGTGTAGGCAAGCTCTGCCCTGTACTGCTCAAGTCCTTTGTACCAAAGTTCGGGATATTTCCGAAGAGTCTAAAACTTTTAAATATGCATCCAGCTCTAGACCATTCTCGCCTTGTTCATTCCTACATTCGATAAATCCGTCGAGCAGAGCAGTCTATGCGTATTCATGAACTGTGTCAAAATTAATCATATCCATAACACGCACGTCTAATATAGGCTTCAACTTGCGGATCCGACGATTTCAAACATTCTGTCGAGGATGAAACGGTTTCGCGTAGGGACAAGAACGTTATTATCAGATGCATTCTTCCACATCAGTCGTTTATCAATGCATGGCTGATCGTTGTTTATAGACAACGTGGAGAGCAGGGGTGGGGGTAGCGGTGTGCACCAACTCGATTGTTATACCATCCTCCATTGTATGAAAAGCTGTTGTGGAGGAATTACCCGGGACTGAACAATGGGGCATATTTGAGGAAGGTACTATTGTGGGGATTGCGTCGAAAGACGTAGAGGGTTCGGGGCTCTATTACTGGGGTCTAACAACTGGAGCAATCCTGGCACACTTTTACCTGACGTGAAGGGCTCTTCATCATGCTTCCGCTTTGAACTGTCGCATGCTGCAGGTGTCGCTGGTGAGGGTTCGTCAGCGGGGAAGGGTTCTGTAGCTGCAAGGTCGTCAGGTTCGTCTGTGAGATCGATGATGGGGGCTGTACATCGTAGTCATTCACGGTTCTCTGGAAGAAGAAAAACAAAATATAAGGAACAGCACTCAAAATTTGTAATATTTTGTAAATGACCCACTTAGGGGTGTGACGTGTTAGAGATGGAATCTGTGGAAAAATTCAGTTTCAGAAGCCCCTCCACATGTATTACATCTGGCCCTACAGGATGTGGAAAGATTGTATTTATGCTTAAAATCATTAAAGGCAAGGGGGAGATGTTCCCAAAATTTGTGCAATTTGTGTAATATGGTGCTATTCGACGTATCAGTCAGTGTTCAACGAGTACCAAGATGAAATTTTGTTTCACAAGGGTGTATATGACGTTAATTCGTTAAAAGGTAATGAGTATAGAGTTATTATAAACGACGATTTCATGGAAATGGATAAAACGTTTTCCGAGACATTTACAGTGTTCTCCAACCATCTTAACATAAGCGTATTCTTCATCAAGAAGAACCCATTTTTCAAATATAGATACATGCACGATGTGTCGCTAAATACACAATATCTAGTCTTATTCGCACAACGTAGAGATGTCATAAATTGGGGTATTAGCCAATCAAATTTTCCCGAATCAGCGTAAGGAGTTTTTAGAGGTTTATAAAGATGCCACAAGCCAGCGTTATGGATATTTGCTTTGTGACCTACACCCTCGAAACACGTTCAGGGTGTTTCTAAGAACGAATATTTTCCCAAGCGAACCTGAAATGGTGTATATTCCAGAATGACTAATAGGCTGTTCAAAGAAACATCGTGAATTAATAAAAATCTATCATCGATTGCCCTAGGCACTGCAACAGATGTTTGTTAAAAATATAGACCCCGACTTTTTAAAATGCATCTGTGAAATCTGTCTTAATGTTATAAAAGGTAATGTGCTAATGAAACACCCTCAGAAGGCTCGCTTACGTCGTTACAAGAACATAATACGAGCGCTCGCTCGTAAAAGTCAAACTGTGGATAAGAAAAAGCGAATTATTGTACAAAGAGGAGGATCATTCCTACCCATCTTATTTTCAGTTTTGGGTCCTTTACTGACTAGATTAATATAACGAAGAAGGTGGTTGTGATTCCGCACGAGGTGTATGCTTCATTGCAAAGTTCAAAGATTCCAGACACTGCTCTGGAACACCGTAAAAGTAGGCTTAAAAGAATGCAAAGCGAGTTCCTAGCCCTATTGAACAGTGAAAAGTCACCTGATGAGAAAAGGCTCTTGTCCCAAGAGGCTTTGCAGAAATTTCTTCATGAGTACGAAGATTATAAGAATCCGACAGAGCTCCCCGTGGTTATTAGGCAGAGCGCGAGGAGTGTTGAGCATCGCAACACAGGACCTGGCCCCGACGTTAGAGATGACCAACCAAAGAACACCTGTTTTGCGACAGTTTTTACCGTAGAAGACGTAAATAATGTCCCCGACGTGGACGATATCGTTCCATTTAGTAGCGAGACTATTTTGGATGAAATAACTGCTAAAAGTTAGCAAGGCTCCAGGCCCTGACGCTTTTTATCCCAGACATTTGAAAGGTTTGGAAGACGTTATCGTAGGCCCCTTAACGAAGATTTTTAATCGTTCACTCGAAACGAGGATTATTCTTGAAGACTTCAAATTAGCTTACGTCACGCCTATTTTTAAAAAAGGCGACCGCACAGTAGCTAGCAATTATAGGCCCATTAGCTTAACGTCAATTGTCGGTAAACTTTTGGAATCCGTAGTTAGGGATCGTATCATCGATCACTTAGAAAGTAGAGATTTGATTAATAGTAGTCAGCATGGGTTTCGACGCCATAGGTCTTGTTTAACTAATTTGTTAGAATTTTATAACGAAATAGTGCGCCAATACGATAGGCATAGAGCGGCTGACGTTATTTATTTAGATTTTAAAAAGGAGTTTGATACAGTTCCGCATAGGAGATTAATTGCGAAGGTCAAAGCGCACGGTATACGCGGTCAGGTAGCTAACTGGTTAGAGGAATGGCTTCGTGCTAGGAGGCAGAGGGTGGTAGTTAATGGTAGTAAATCGGGGTGGTTGGATGTAGGTAGCGGTGTCCCACAGGGTTCAGTGTTAGGCCCATTGCTATTCGTAATTTACATTAACGACATAGATGTAGGATTGACTAGTAACGTGTCAAAATTCGCGGACGATATTAAAATAGGCGGTAAGGTTTTTAACGTGGACGATAGAAATAGGCTCCAAGACGATGTAAATAGGATTATGGAGTGGACGGATAAGTGGCAGATGCAATTTAACGTAGACAAATGTAAAGTTTTGCATCTAGGTTCTCGTAACAATAATTACACGTACACGATGGATGATAGGGAGTTGGCGAGCGTTGACGAGGAAGTAGATTTAGGCGTACGCGTATCTAACGATTTAAAGGTTAGGAACCAGTGCCTGGAGTCTTGCGCAAAAGCTAATAGGATGTGAGCTTCATAGCGCGTAATTTCGAATTTAAATCGAAGGATATTATATTGCCCCTTTACAAGTCCCTAGTCAGGCCTCATTTAGAATATGCCGTTCAGTTTTGGTGCCTGTACTTGCGTGAGGATATTGATAGGTTAGAAAGGGTTCAGCGTCGTGCCATGAAACTAATTCCGTCATTGCGCAACAAGCCTTATGAAGATAGGATTAAAGAGTTAGACCTGTATTCACTCGAAACTAGGAGATTAAGGGAGGAGCTTATTGAAGTCAAAATCGTTAATAACATCGATAACGTAAATTTTGACAAATTGTTCACTTTTGATAATAGTAATATTCGTAATAACGGATTTAAGTTGCGTGGCAGACGTTTCATTACTAATATCGTAAAAACTTCTTTACGTTTAAAGTAATTGATAAATGGAATAATCTTCCCGCGCCCGTCGTGAACTCTACCAGCGTTAATGTGTTTAAGAACCGTCTTGACAGACATTTTAAAAATATTAACGTTGTTTAAAATAAAAAGAAAAAAACAATTAGCAACAGGAGCTCTGGGGGTGGTGGTCGAGAATGAGTCTGTTGAGGATAAATGCCAGCTTGTGACATGCCAGCGTATGATGCCAGCAATAAAAAAAAAAAATTAGACTAACACGAACGTAGATGTAGCTCGTAGCGTAAACTAACCCACTTTTTGTTTAACTTTACCTACTTTTCCTTTTTCTTTTCCTCTCCTTACTTTGCATGTCCGTAACTCTCCTTTCTTGCATGTTTGTAGTTTGCATGGTATGACAGTGAGTTAAGACTGTGTTTGCATGGTTTGTAAGCGTTCTTATTTTACTTCTTTTCATCTTTCACCCCTCTCCTATTTTCTCCGACTATTTTTCTGATTTGTCGGCAGTGGCCGGCGGATTATGATGGTGAGTCTTTTTTCTCTTTTTTTGAATGAATGTTAACCCACGAGTGATAGGTGCTCCTCCTTACTTAACCCCTTATTCTCTTCTCTTCTCTTCTCTTAACCCCCTACTCTTTCCTTTCTCTCGGGCTAACCTTAGAGTGGATCTTAGGGTTTTTGTTAGCCTTAGCTTCTGTAGATCTGTAGAACACATCGAACATGTGCTAAAAAACAGTCTCCCACATACATTGAGGAATAAAGGCTTAAGTCTTTATCATCTATTGAGTGAGGACCCCATCATACAGCGGGCCGATACAGGCGAGGTCATTGTTGAAGGAACAAGGGTACAAGGATCCAACATCGTTGATATTGTTCATCATCTGGTGAGAAAGTGGGACAGGCCCTCACCTACAGGATGGAAGCATATTAAAGCAAGACTCCAACTAATAAATGTCCACAAAATATTGAAAGGTAATCTGAATAGGTTAAAATACCTGGATCAAGTCTCGCATGTGTCACAACTGAGTACGCTATCGCCCCCAGCAGCAGCGTCTCTGAAGAAGAGAATGAAGAGAACAAACGGCCAACCTTATCCACGTGTCTCTAAAATACGCAAATGGCTAATATATTAAGTAAACGCTATTATGACATTTCTAACCCCTCCTCGTATGGTGGGTTAATAGACTGTAGAGAGGTGTTTACGGAATAGGGAAAAAAGATGTTGAGCGGTTTTTGGCGGAGCAGGATGCTTATACACTTCATAAATCGGTGAGAAAAAGGTTTAAAACGGCCAAGACAACCGCGGATTCGATTGACTCTATTTGGCAAGCAGATTTAACAAACATGCAAAGATATTCAGTGTATAATGACGGCTACAGCTACATCCTAATCTTAATAGATGTATTCTCTAGATATCTGTGGCTAATTCCACTGAAAAATAAATCGCCTAAAACAGGTGCTAAAGCTACAAAAACGTTGATGTTGAAAGAAGACAGGGTTCCTGGCTATTTTTGTACGGATATGGGGAAAGAATTTATAGGCCGCGATTTTCCGAACATGCTGGCAGAGTTTAATATAGTTACTACACTAGCAGTTCTATACATAAGGCTTCTTTAGCTGAAAGAGTTCAACGTACCATAAAGGAACGCATGCATCGCTATTTTACACATAAAAACACATACAGATATATAAACGTTCTGGGGTCATTGGCATCGTTATACAACCGTTCACACCACTATACGATTAGTATAACACCTAACGAAGTTTTAGAAAGAGGTACGCGTACAGAGGTGAGAAGAGATGGAGCACCGCCACCACACTCTACACGTTTCAAAATCAATGTTTATGTAAGGCTATCACGTTCGGGAAATAAATTCGCGAAGGGATATGAGCAAGGATGGACACGTGAGATTTTTAAAGTTAGTGATGTGAGACCTAAAGGCGAGATAATGATGTAATATGTTGAAGATTTGAATGGGGAAGAAATCGCAGGAAGCTTTTACCGCGAGGAGTTGCAGAAAGTGACATTTAATTTAGGAAAAAGTGTGTTTAAAATTGAAAAAAATTTAGGCAGCAAAGGTTCAGGAAAAAAGAAAAATGTACCTGGTGAAATGGCTAGGGTACCCAGAAAGCTTCAACACCTTTATCGAAGCTGCTGCAATAATGAAGCTTAAATAGTAAGCAACATGGCGCTTAACCACTTCTATAAAACACTCCCGTCCTCTTCTCTCTCTGTACATCCTAACAACACCCTGGCCAACTTTGTAACAGAACTCCATGGGCCCATTGAGTTGGAACGTGATTCGTACGAAGTTGGAGTTTGCGAATTCCAGCGAGCCACCAAATTTTTAACTCTTAAAAATGAGCAGATCATATTTCTGATCCTTTGAGAGTCGATGAGTGTGAAAAATTAGGCTTAACCTTATACAACACAATGCGATCAGTCCTGTTCGGTGAGGTACAGTACTAGAGTACAAATGTAACACTAGGAATCGGTCATTATGACACAACCACAGACATTGTGAAGGGGTTAAACAAGACTCTTGGAAATTCGTACCTGACAAACGATTTACTTTTTGAAGTCGTAAACATAGACACGCCTGCACGCACGTTGAAATTAAAATCAACGCGAAGTAGAAATATTAAAGACAAAGAGCTGTTCACAATTGTGGCCGAGGGTCGATATAGTGCAGCCCTCCAAAGAGACGCCTTTCACGAGGCACAACATGACTTGTCCAGCTTAATGTATCAGTTGAAATTGGAGAAATTGCGTGAAAGCTACCCATCCCCAGAAATGTGATATATTTCCAGCAATATCGTGGAGCATCAATTTGTTGGGGACACCCAGGCGCGCCTGCTGCGCAGTGTACACAATCCCAACCATAGAGGGAAGAGTTTGAGCATTACATATGACAAGCCCCTTTATGTGAATGTTGCGACTAATCTATTAACTTATATCTCAATATATATCTGAACGAATGAGGGAAAAAATTTCCCATTCGGTGATGGGAGCTTAACAATGAAGCTACACTTTCGTCGCATTCAGTTTAATGACCCGAAGGCTTTTCACAGTCTATCGAGGGGTGAGATATCAGCGTGGGAGTGGGCTTGGCTCCATTTTTTTCAACCATACTACGCACGGCTGTCCCATTGTTGAAGAGGGGTGCTAGATATCTCGGGAGGAAGGCGTTACAATCAGGTTTTAACGCGGTAGAAGATACAGGGTGTCTCAATATACATGCAACCCATGTTACTGCTAATAATTCTGCCAATATTAATGTTCTCGTTCTATTTTTTCAGATTTGAAGAGAGGAGACGATAACAACTAATAATTATCAATCAAAATGCCTTGGACAAAGGAGGAAAAAATTTTTTGCGTCACTACTTATTTGGAGACGAAATCATTCAAAACTGTGCAAGCGAAATTTCGCAGGAAGTTCAACTTCAACAATTATCCCCAGAAAAGCCAAATTTATCGTTGGGCACACAATTTCAAGCCACAGGATCAGTAAACAATCTCAACAAGAAAGCAGAAACACCCAGATCTGGCAGGAAGGTGACTGCAAGATCTCCTGACAATGTGAATGCGGTGAGAGATTCTGTCGGAAGGAGTCCGAAAAAGTCAATCCGAAGACGTTGCCAAGATCTGGGTCTTTCACGTGCGTCAGTGCAAAGAATCTTGATCAAGGATCTTCAGCTGTACCCATACAGGATCCAGATCAAGCATAAACTCACACCAGCTGACATGGCAAAACGTGTTGTGATGTGCCGGTGGTTCGAAAACAAGATCGAAGAGGATCCTGACTTTCTTGATGATGTTTGGTTCAGCGACGAAGCACACTTCTTGCTCAGTGGGTATGTCAATAGCAAGAACAATGTGTTCTGGGGCACACAAGCCCCAGACGAGGTGCTTCAGAGGCCCTTGCACTCTGTGCAGGGTGTCAGGGTGATTGACAACTTCGCTCGTCGGCTTCAAGTGTGTCTGCAGCGCAAAGGCGGTCATTTGGAACATGTGCTCTAATAAATGTATCCTTTGATCTAGAGACCTCAAATCTTCAGTTTTTAATTGGTATCATATCAGCTTCCAGGAAATGTAATCTTTTTTGGAGTTTATTTCCTGAGTAATAAATTATTATCATGTCAATGGGTTCCATCTATTTTGAGACACCCGGTATAATGGGTGGAACTAAACCTAAAGAAGCTCTAAAAAATCATTTAAAACATATACGGGACGAAATCATCAAAGATGCAAAGAGAAAAATGCGTGGTGATAGAAAGGAAAAGAGGAGGGTTGTCCGGAAGAAGGGGTTACCAACACGTGGCACTAAACGTAAAAGGACATCAAAAAAGAAGTGTTCTAAGCATATGAAAACTATGCTGATCATTTTTTTAACTGATATAAGCTAAGGACACTACTCTTACGAATCATAAACTGATTACTACTGTACTTGTTGAGGGAGTTGGCACTATTCTGTCTCGTCATTGGCGTTTCATCCATCCGTGTCAACAATGTTGTTAATCAGAACTGTCCCTCTTTGATATGCCCCCTAAACAGGTTTCTATTTACCATAGCGACTTTATTACAATTAACCCATTAAACACAATTAGTTCACCGAGTGCCCCTACAGAATTCGTGATACCCAGCTCAGGCCCATACTTTTTTGATCCATGCTGCATGCACATCTACGCTAAACTGCGTATAGCCCATTCAGATGGAACGGACTGCGATGATAGTTACTCTGCATACCCTGAAACCAACTTTCTACACTCCATATTCAGCCAGTGTGAGGTGTATTGAAATCAGGTTAACATCTCGCACGAACGGGTTCGTATCACCTACGAGCCTATCTGGAAAATGTCCTCAACTTTTCAAAAGAAGCGACGGATACCTTTTTAACTGTCGAGGGCTATTATCAGACTAAAGACGAAAGTAGTATAAAGGATAAATATAAAAATTCTAAAAAAAGATATACGAATGTTTTGGACGTCTTCATACAGACGTTCCAGAAGAAGCTGTTTATAAACGGCATCGACATGAAGCTAAAACTCAACCGCACGAATCTTGAGATCTGCATAAATCTGGGACCTGATCAAGAAGAGGGCGCAAAACCCGTTGAGATTCACATCATGGAAACATATCTGCGTGTACGGCGAGTGAAATTAAGTTCCCCGAAATATGTTGAAATTTAAAAAAATTTAATACACGCAACAGTAAAAAACTCAATTAACAGAGTACATATCAAACTATACACGGTGCCCGCTGGGTTGGCCTCGAAGCAGCTAGAAAACGTGGCCCTGGGAGTTCTACCTAAAAGGATATTAATTGGAATGCAGGATCAACGCTTCGACGAATGTAAAATGTAAAAAGAGCGCTTTAAGTTCGAGAATTTCAGCCTTAAAAATATAACTCTATACGTAAATGGCGTTGCATTAGGGGGAACTATGGTTACGGACTACTCATCAGACGCTGTGTTCCCGCTCTGCCCGAGAGCTTACAGCAATCTCGCCTATATTGCCGGTGGCTGCTGTGACGAGTTTGGGTTTAGCGTAACGCAGAAAGAATTTGTCAATCAATTTAACCTTTACCCATTTGAAATTACCCCCGACTTATCTGCTAGTGTAAATACACACTTAAGTCCACAACAAAATGGGAACATCTCAGTCAGATTGGAGTTCGCCGACCCTATAGACGCGACTATTAGTGTACTGGTGTACCTCGAAGAACAAGCTCTAATAGAGCTCCACCATTTCAGGAACTTTGTCACAGACTTTTAAAATGGACGCGAATACACTCCAGAGGGTAAAGAAAAGCTGCCGAATCACACGCTCCAAATTTATCGGTGCGTTTGCGAAGAATAAAACATTGAAATTGACAACTACGAGAGATTGTATAGCCATATCGTGAACACAGATGTTATTGGTAATGAAGGGATTCATTGTTCGCGATCTATTTTAAAATAGGGAAAGAATGTACTATTTTGATTCACTCGGCACTCAGCCCTGGAGTGACCCTGTGGTTGTACAATTTATCGAACAGCTACATGTCTCTGAAATTGTCTTGAATCCTTACCGTTTCAAAGGATATTTTAGTAATACTTGTGGCATGTACTGTCTTTCATTTCTCCTGCACATGTCACGTGGGAAGGGATTTATAAATTTTTTAAAATTATTCGATTTGTTCGACACTGAGATGAATGATGAATTGGTATGCAGATAGATAAAAAAGGTTCCCATTTGTACGCACTCGTTGTATTGTGTATAGTTTTACGTGTGTGTATATATATTTGTAACTATATTGTATAAAGTTTACGTGTGTATATATATATAATTATAACTGTAAAATATCTCCATTAATGTTAGTTTTATTTAATGAACGCTAGTTCTGCCAGCCGAATTGTATTAAATCATACTTTCTACCATTTAATAAATTGAATGAAACTACAATGTGTTTTGTTCTTAACCACAAAAAACTTACATTAGTTCCTCGATGACCTGGCACTCGTTGGACCGGATGTTAGTCAATACCTTGACCTCGCTATTCAGGTCACTGGGCTGGCTGCGCGATAAAGCCTCCAAATCGTCGTCATTTATTTGCTTTTCATCAAAGCTGTCGCGAAAAGTAGCTATAACACGATCAAGTTCCGCATCGGTCATTTAAGGAGAAATTAACATGATTAGTTCATGCTGAATCTTTTTTATTTAAAGTTAAATTAAATTAAAGTTTAAAGCGTTACAATAAGAGAAAATGCCGATTAGTGTGCCTGGCAAATTATAATCACAAAGCAGATATCCTGACAGGTTTCAAAAGTTAGATTAGCTGGGTATGCTATGCATCATCTGCCAGCACCGAGTAACGAGCCCGGGGCCGGCCGCAGGGAAATCTAAAAAGTTTTTAGTAATTCAAAAATCCTACCTGTAGAACTTTCTATAAATTTTTAAGTTATCAGTAAAGAAGATTAGATGGGTGTGCTACGCATCGTCTGTCGGCACCGGGCCTCAACCCCTGGGCAGATATCCTTTCACATCGTTTTATTACGAGTTTTTATAAGTTATAACACTTGCACTGAATGAAGCGATATATATATATATATATATATACATAACCCGGCCTTTTGCTTAATTCACAAACTAGTTTTTCAAAACGCAATTTATTATGGCTTTTTATAAATTATGACACTTGCACTGAATGAACCGATTCACAAATTAAATTAGTAACTTATATTTGAATGCCGTCATTCAACGGTAAATTCTTTCTCCCCGTCACAAATTTCTGCAATGTTTTCCTTTGAAAGTAGAGGTTCCGGTCAGTTGCTCCGAAAAGGTGGAGCGTAACCCCTGCATAGAGGTCTCCGTCTTCAAACACTTGCGGGGAGATGTAAAGCTGCTGCGATTGGCTAATGGCGACATATTTCTGTAGTACTCATTGATAAATACAGCTGTTGTGGATTCCATATGAAAATGCTCCCTTTTATATACGGGGGTCTAATTGTAAACACCCACAATACCCGAATCGCGAGTTTCCAATTGGTAGTCGGTGAAATTTGGGTGGAGCATAACGTGTGAGTGCTGTCATCCACCATCCAGAGGTACAGGGGCCGTTCTCATGCGTCGCCCACTATACTGTAATTGGGCGATCCGTGAATTCTGGGGCGTGTCAAATATATCTTACCCACTCCATAGATTTCATCCCGTATTTTAAATTTTATTTTTTAATGGATAAATCTTTAAGATGATCTGAGTTTATTTATTATTATTATTATTATTATTTATTTTGGTGATTGCTTGACTTTAGAAAAAAACAAATGCGAATATTATTTTTTAATGTATATATTCCTTGTTTGTATTTCCTATATTATCGAATGTATATTTCATGAAATTAATGCCATTGATTCTTCTAAATAAACAGAATGATGTAATGGTGTTTTATTTAGTTCTTTTCCTTTATATATAAACGATATTAAGGAATAACTGGGTAGATGGGATTACACTGGTATGCATCAATTTTGCTGTCAAGGGTTTTGTAAGTGATTCTTATAGAGTGTTTCCTGCTGATTTCGAATCTGCAATCCGTTTTTCTCAATCAGCTCAGGTTATCCGGCTATGGCCTCATAAGTAAAATAGAATTTTTCGTGATTTTGTCAAAGCGGAATTGGAACAGTATCATCTATCATCACTTGTTTCACTTGTATAATATTTTTTACTTTTCAGGCATATACTGTAGATAAAATATTTCATAATGAATAGAGCGTGTAAAAATGATCCCAATAGATTCTGCTACATATGTGGGACGGTTACCATGCCAAATAACCAGTCCCAAATCACTAAATTTGTGAAGACAATGTATAGAGCATACTTTGGAATTAAGCTAGGGGACCAGGACAAAAATTTCGCCCCTCATATGTGCTGCAAGACGTGCATTGAAAATTTGAGAAGATGGAGCAAAGGCAGAGCGAAATCTTTGCCTTTTGGAATTCCCATGATTTGGAGAGAAGGAAAGGATCACGTGACAGATTGCTATTTCTGCATGACAAACCTCCAAGGTGGGCTTATAAATTTATTTTTCTTAAATATTTTGAAATCCTCGTATGAAACTTGACATAATATTCACCATAATGTAATATTCACCATATATAGCATAATATTCACCATAATGGTAATCATACATTTACATATACATATTTTTATAGAAAATACATTTACACATACATATTGTTATACAAGTTACATTTACATATGCAATGATTGTATATTTTCTTTCTTTTTCATTCATATTGTCCCCGAAGGGACAATATGAATGAAAAAGAAAGAAAATATACAGACTCCATCGACCTATTTCATATCTTACAGACCGCAGCCTTCCCTCACGAGCCGCCACTGTCTGAATGCTTCTTCTATTTCATATGCAAGTTTTATATCCATGTTTCTGTGTTTCTATTTTCAGGAGTTAACAAGAAGAATAAACACATTGTTGTATACCCTGACATTCCTTCTGCTATGAGACCTGTACCCCATGGTCTTGGAATTCCAATACCCGACCCACCTCAAACCCTGGACTTCGATGATTCTGATGATGAATCAATGACCAATATCAATGACCAGTCCCAGTCGTATATACCTCAAAATACCGCTTCAAATGAGCCGAGGCCTCTCAACCAGGCCAAACTTAATGATCTAACCAGGGATTTAGGACTTTCCAAATTAGCTGCCGAGATCTTGGGCTCACGACTTCGAGAGGACAACTTGCTGGCTCCGGGAACAACATTCTCCTGGTATAGGAAACGAGAGGAAGAATTCCGCAAGTTTTTTGCAGTGCACGAAAATACCTCTTCCTTAGTGTACTGCTGCAATGTTGAGGGGCTAATCGAATCCTTGGGCCTGCCATATAACGCATCAGAATGGAGGCTATTTATAGACTCATCTAAACGAAGTTTGAAAGCAGTACTTCTCAACATTGGGAATAGGGTTGCATCAGTCCCTGTAGCACATTCCTTACAACTTACTGAGAGCTACGATAACATGAAAATTTTACTGGATGCTCTCGTATACGACCAACATAACTGGAGGATCTGTGGAGATTTGAAGGTAATACTAATATCATAAGTAAACTATTGCTATTGACTATGTTGTTTTTCCAAAGGTTATTTGAGAGCGTATAAGAACACTTAACTTCCCCACAGAAGTGATACAGTCCAATGCATAGATTTTTTTATCTGATAGAACAAATTCTCTAAATTCTTTAAATATTTTCATTTTTTTTCAGATTGTGGCATTTGTATTGGGAATGCAAGGGGGATACACGAAATACCCATGTTTCCTCTGCAAATGGGATAGCCGAGCGGATGAGAAGCACTATGCACAGCGTGAATGGGCATCCAGAGAGAATTTTGAACCTGGGTCGCATAATGTCGTTTCAGTGCCCCTTGTACCACCAACAAAAACTTTGCTCCCACCACTTCATATTAAGCTGGGCTTGATGAAAAATTTCATCAAATCAATGAATAAGGAGGGTTCAGCATTCCGATATCTCGAGAGTAAATTTCCTCATATATCTGATGCTAAACTAAATGCTGGGGTTTTTGATGGTCCTCAAATTCGACCTTTGATCAAGGATACTCAGTTCGAAAACGCAATGACTCCAACTGAGAAGAATGCCTGGCAGGCATTCAAATCAGTTGTCACTGATTTTCTTGGCAAGCGTAGAAGTCCAGAATACGAGTCCGTTGTCGAAAACTTGATGGAAGCTTTCAAAGCTCATTGGTCGCGCATGTTCATAAAAATGCACTTTTTGTGGTCCCACTTGGACTATTTTCCTGAAAATTGCGGGGATTATAGTGAGGAACAGGGTGAACGATTTCACCAAGATATCAAAATAATGGAAGAGAGGTACCAGGGAAACTGGGATATCAATATGCTGGCGGACTATTGCTGGTGTTTGAAGCGAGACGTGCCCGAAGAAAAACACAGACGGAAAGCCAAAAAAACTTCATTCCTTCCTCAATAAACTTTTTTCCATATTCATTGTATGAATAAAAGTATTTATTCACACAATGTTTTCATTTTTCACGAGTGTTCTTATAATATTACTCGTATCTACAGTGTTTAAGCTAAAAAAATCAATAAATTTGGGGATAAAATTGGACTTATAATAAATGGCCAATAGAGAAAAAACCTGACCTGATTGAGGAAAACCAATGTCATTTTCGAATTCAGCATGGTCGAATTATATAATATGAGTTGAAAAAACCCTCACAGCAGACAAAAAAATTTCATATGCATACCAGTGTTATAAACAATGCACCTTCAATAAATATATACCAAGCGGCTGCCTTCTAAGCAGAGTGACGGATGTACGTACGTGTGTGTGTGTACAATAATAAGAGTTTCGCTGAGCGTGCATATAGTTGTGTGTCTGTAATAATAGGGGCTTTATGGGTGTATAGTGGGGGAGTGTACGTGCGTTTGTGCGCGTTTCTTGGCCGTCCAAACGTTGTATACACTGTGCCAACTGGCTAATAATGCCTGGAGGCACTGGCTTCTACGCCAACTGGCCGATTAGGACCTTATAAGAGAGCGGGAGCTCGGATGAACTCTCAATATGCGTCTGGCAGGAGCCAGGCGAACACTCCTCTCTCTCTTAGGTTAGGGCCTGGGTTAAGTTTCCCTTTGGGAGGTGAGGCCGTCCCACCTTCCCCCACAAAGACCCTCCTCCTTTCTCTCCCTCTCTTAGGTTAGGTATACCCATTTGGGGGATGAGGCCGTCCCAACTTCTCCCCCAAAGAGGTCAGCAAGCTAGGGGAGTTGCCCTCCCCCTTTTCTGTGGCACCCTGGGGTTGGCACTGGGGGGTTCTTGCAACAAGGGGGAGGGGGGTTGGCACTGGCACTCATTGAAACATTGATTAACATTTGCAATTGCATTGCACTCTCTCCTTCTGCGGTCATAGTACTGACTCTTAATGTGGGAGGAGGTGCAAATATATTTGGAGATTCAAACTACGTAGGGTTGCCAAGTCAACAGATCTTGAATAAAGGACATTTGCACGCTATCGTATATTCCATTGCTTATCATGATAAAAATTTACTTGTGCAATATTTTTTACAATTTCTTTATTATATTCATAGATAAAATATTTCTAGAAAGTCGTACACTTGTAAAATCACACTACTGTATTGAAATGAAACATTTTTAAATTTCTTTATTATATTTTGTGAATTAAAGACAGGAAAATATTTACAAATCATTATAATGAATGAAGCCTTTATTTATTTATAAAATTGTACTTATCTTGACTTCGACCAGCCTTCACTAAAGCTGTATCATTTTTTATTTTGCCAGCAAAATCGGCACAATTGTCTTTTAAATTGAAATAAATCAAAAGTTCACTTTTTATTAATTCTACTGAACATCTGTTTCTGTCATCTCGCCACTGAAAATTCTTTCGCAACATGCTGATGTTCCAGGCACCGACAAAGCATAGGACACCACTTTGAAAATATTTATACATTTAAAACCATTGCTTTTTAAGATGAGGTGCCATTTACCTGCCGTACTTAAGCAGTTCTTAAAACTTTCAGTGTTCGAAATAGCTTCAAAGTTGGTTTGGAGAATAGAAAGCTCACCAAACAAATCATCCATGTTCAAATCCAGTTTATCAATCATTTTAAAATTCTCCACTACTTCTATAAAAGCTTCATATTTTGGGCATGCATTGTCATGGAAGCAAAGGTTGAATAGTATACCAAAACACGAATTTTTGCTGAAATCAAATTTCTCTTTCAAATATTTCAAGGCAGTGCTATAGGAAATTTTTCTAAAAAAGGCGCTAAGACTTGCGTAATGAGTGAACACTTTAATGCATAAGGTTATTAGAAAAAAAAATTAGACACGAACAAGCCTTAACTTTCAGTAGCGCGACACGTAAAATAATGTTTTCTAACTTTCTAAGAGAGAGAAACCTAGTACATAATTAAGTATTCTTACCTAAGTATTCATCTGAAGATATTCTTCAACTCATAAAAAATAGAATCACGTCAAAAACTCATGAAGCCGGTTTAATATGGCAATTTGGCAAAGCACAAAAAAATATGTCAGCGGGCGATGCCTTCCTCGTTCCTCTCCAGCAAGGATGACAATGGCAACGGGCAATGGGGGCAGGATTGCCAACTCTGATTTATTAGAAATCACATCTGAATGTTGAATCTCACTTCGCCCGATTAATGAATTAATTAAGTTTGAAAACATCTCCTTCTCAAATTTTTAGTGATGAATAAAATTTTGAGAGTCAATTACTGAATTAAAGGACATATGGCGTCCTTTCCGAGTTTATCAAAGGAGAAGGACACATGAGCTGAAATAAAGAACTGTCCTTTGAAATAAAGCTCACTTGGCAACCCTAAAACTACGAGAGTGAAAGCATTGAAGAACTGACAAGCATAAACAATGCCTCAGAAACATTTGCAATTGAAATGTTCATTCATAACACCCAGTATTCAATTTTAGCCATTTATCGACCACTACCTGGCAACCTACCAACCATTGCAACAAATACCGATAGAATTCTAACGTCCAATTATATTGGTAACAATTGTGTTATTACAGGAGTTTCAAATATTGATCTCACAAAAGAACATTCAAATAATAATGCAAGCTTCCTCCATAACATCATAACTACAAGTGGTTTTAAATTAGCTATTACAAAACCAGTGACATTAGAAACTGGACTCTGCTATATCAGATCTGGGTGTGGTCTTCGCTTGACTGCATCTTGGGTATAATTGTATTAAATATCACAGATCACTTGCATACATAAACCATGCTAATCACTCATTTCTATGCTAAAGAAACTATAAAAGTTCACTATAGATCTTACAGCTATAATAACAAATTAAAGTTTCTCAGAGAAATAACAGCTTTTCACTGGACAAGAATAATCGAAAGTAACCATGACATTGGAACAAAATTTCAAGTATTTTCAGACACACTAATGGGTATATTCCACATAAACCTTCCTCTTAAATCAAAAGTAATATATAAAACTAAATACAACGACCAGTGAATCACACTAGCACTCATCTTGAGTATTAAATGCAAGCATACACTCTTTAAACTATGGAAAACTGATATTATTACCGAACAGACATGCAAAAATTACTGTAGCAGACTTAATGCAGTCATTACAAAAAAAGAAAAAGCAGATCACTATTGTTCAAAAATTTATGAACAAAAATCCAATCCAAAAAGGGTATGGAGGACTCTGAAAGAGTTAATTAACACAAAGAAGGTTAAAACAAATCCTTTGCCCTCCCTCACACAAGGCGGAAATTCTTACAGAGACCAAAGAGACAGCCAATTTATTAAACAACTTCTTTGCAAATATCGGCTCCAATACTGCAGCCTCGATTCCAATTACTGACACTCACTATCGACAATACTTTCCACAACCAAACCCAAACTCCTTTTTCTTTGATCCAGTCCTATCATACGATAGCTATCTTGTAATAAAAATTCTAAAAAACAAAGATTCTGACATCAATACGATCGCGGTAAAAATATACACACTAATATCCGATGAAACTGCAATACCACTCAGCTAATGAATGAATCAGTAACACTAGGTATATTCCATGACAGTCTAAAGCAGTGGTGCACAAACTTTTTGGATGTGAGGGCCAAACCAACCATCTGTTTTATATGTAGGGGCCAGATATATAGATATTCTATTTTTTATAATAACCAGGGGTAATATTTCAGATTTTTCTTTGGGTAGCTAACTTTTTCATTGAATTGAAAAGACCCGTGGGGCCACTGAAAAGACCCGTGGGGGCCACATTTGGCCCGCGGGCCAGGGTTTGTGCATCACTGGTCTAAAGGAAGCCAGATTATTTATCGCCCTATTTCTTGATTGACAACTTTATGTAAAGCACTTGAAAAATTGTGGACCATAAACTTACTAAATTCTTAATCAAATACGATATTTTAACTAAACCACAATTTGGGTTTTGAGGTGGACATACAACGGAAGATGTCATAAGCATGATATTAGAAAATGTGTATCAGAAATTAAAGAGCAAAAAAACCAAACGTAACTATACAATAGAAACTGCAGGAAATGCACTCTCTTTCAAAGGAGCAGATGTATGGAATGCAATTTCCATGCATATCAGAAGGCTTCATCACTAAATGTATTTAGCAAATAACTGAAAAGGCACTTCATTAGCTCTTACTAATGTATAGGTTCACTTGTGCCAATTTTACCATAGTAATCAATTTTGTATTCAACTACTTAAAATATGCTAATTTCATTGAGCACCTTCAATTTCGTAATCTATTCTTTTTATATGTTTTTTATTGAGCAGCATTTATTTTCTATTAAACATACAATAAATCTTTTAATCTAAAATTATGTAACATTTTGTAAACTTTATATATTATTTACTATTATTATTATTATTATTATTATTATTTTTTGGTGTCACTATCTATTCTAATATTTGTGACGGTCGAACTGCGAAATTTGTTACTTGTGGCCGGCCAACCCACTGCCCAGATTTGGGTGAGACTTGGACGATAGGGGTAACTGAGACCAGGGAAGAACATAGACTATGTGGTGCCGGCCTCCGAGGTCATATATACATACTGTATATATACGCCTCGGTGGTGTAGTGGTTAGCGTCGCTGACTACGAATCCATCGGCCCCGGGTTCGAGACCCAACGGCAGCCGGCGTGCAGCAAAACCCAGCTGTTCATCCTTCCACACAATAAAGAAAGTGGTTGGTAGATAAATGGGTACCCTAGGTGGCATAGTGGTTGAGGCGCTGGGCTGCTGATGGGGCGTGGTTCAGATTCCACGTTAAACTGTAGGTCTAAGGTGGAGTGAAAAGCTTGACCTTCGTCAGAATGAACAATTCGGGCGGAAGCTAACCAAAGGTTAACCAAAATGTTAAGTGAAGTTATTATATATATATATATATATATATATATCGAAACTTATGGTAAAATTGTTGAATGGCAGGTTAGGTTAATTGAATGCCAGGCGAGGCCAACTGTACGCCCTTGACGATTGGTTAGGTTAAGTCGTGATATTCTCGTTAAAACTAACGAAAATATCACGACTTAACCTAACCAATCGTCAAGGGCGTACAATTAACCTAACTGGACATTCAGATAACCTAACCGGCCACTCAGTTGACCGGTTTTTACATTCACGTCTCATGCTAGAGTTGCTTAAAATTAATCGAAACCTACGGGAAAATTATTGAATGCCCAGTTAATTGAATAGTACGGTGGGATATTTTTGCTACCCGCACGAAGGGCGAGTTCTCTGCTAGTTACTTTCACTATTTTCACTATTTTCACTTTCACTATTTTTATGCAGTAAATAAACTAAGTACCATTAATTTTGCTTAAAAAGCCTCCATGCTTTCAACAGTATATTCAGATGAGAGTACTGTGAATACTCGTGTATTAATGTCATAACAAATATCTAAAAATTGTAAAACTCTGTCACTTGTTTTCTTTTCTGAATAAAATTTTGAATCTTGGAATGTATAGTTAGAACTTAAAAGCTTCAGTCGAGGCGAAAAAGTTCCCATGTTACGCTACTTATACATGAGTGGACAGTTTGTTGACATTTTCGTTTTTACTAATTTATTATTATCGATTATTAATTTATTTGATTCGAAATAAAAAATTATCTGTACATACTGTACATGCGTCTCGGTGGTGTAGTGGTTAGCGTCGCTGACTACGAATCCATCGGCCACGGGTTCGAGACCCCGTGACGGCAACCGGCGCGCAGCCAAACCTAGCTGTTCATCCTTCCACACAATAAAGAAAGTGGTTGGTAGATAAATGGGTACCCTGGGTGGCATAGTGGTTAAAACGCT
This sequence comes from Bathynomus jamesi, assembly GCA_023014485.1. Classification (NCBI taxonomy): domain Eukaryota; kingdom Metazoa; phylum Arthropoda; class Malacostraca; order Isopoda; family Cirolanidae; genus Bathynomus; species Bathynomus jamesi. Next base: position 615,067 of record JAJOZX010001924.1, on the reverse strand, counting down.
GGGCTGCTGGTGAGGCATGGTTCGGATTCCACGTTAAACTGTAGGTCTAAGGTGAAGTGAAAAGCTTGACCTTCATCAGAATGAACAATTCGGGCGGAAGCTAACAAAAAGTAACCAAAGGTAACCATACTATGTAGATGCAGACAAATGACAAATCAGAATAGGTGGTTAGATAGAAAAAGAATTAGGCAGACAACAGTATAGTGTACAAACTATTTCATATATTCGTAAAATATAAATTAGGATATCCAAGAGTTCCTGTCCTGAAGGTTTTTTAATTTATCGCGAGAAAAACTGATACTCATATATTAATCCTCGGAATTATGGAAGGGCTATTCTTTAAATCTCCTAAACTGACAGTATCTCTTCCCCTAGATATGAACGGTGTCATAACCAATCACTTTAACACAGACATGCCACTGACTTGTTGGAGCATAGCTGGATCATTTTTTTACAGTGTCTGATTATTGTGATGTATAATGCCCTTCAACACCCAAATTTTAATGCACTCCTGGGATTCATACTCGTCTATGAGCATTTCACTGACCGGCTTGCCCGTGGATTATTTGGCCAAAAGCAAAAGAAGTACAGTATTTCATTTACACTAAGTGGATATATATGTTACAGGGAATCTGTGTAACTAGGAATTTCATGAAATCCCTAAAATGTTCAGGGGTTTCATTTAAGGTTAAGTCGTGATATTTTCGTTAAACATAGAGGAAAATTATTAAATGCCCGGGTAGATTAACTGTACACTAGGGCGGAGCGTTTTTACACTTTTTTCGATTTTCGTTTTGTAATAGCGCGGAAAAGTGGCTCTTCCACGTCAAAAGAGAGTGTGTAAAATCTCAGAGATCTGCAATAATATCTTCTACCTCCGCATGCGCGTTGAAAATCCAAAAAATGCGCCGAAATACGCATTTTTTCAATATTTTCTTATATGATAGTTTTAATTTTCATCCTACCTTCTTGTAATAGTGAGGAAAAGCATCCTAAAGGTTTATTTTAGACTAGTTTTAAATATTTTTGTCCTGCGATAATATCTTCTGCCACCGCAAACGTTCCAAAATATGGAAAAATCCGCATAAATCACGTATTTTGCATATTCAGCCTATACGCTAATAAATTAACTTTGTACGCCATGTAGTACTCTCACATCATTCTAGAAGCTTCCCCACAGCCTGGTATGGTGTGTTGCTCGTCATTGCCATATACGGCAATGAGTCAGTGAGTGATGACTGATAAGAAGGAGTGGATTCTGATTATGAACCGACACAGAGAATCAAATCGATGGAACAATCTCATCATGGAACAATCTCATCATTGGCCTTAGCTTGTGACAGAACTGGTGTGTCAGACAGGTCTGCTGCTATAATTGCTTCGGCTGTTCTTGAAGACGTGGGAATTATAAACGAAAAAGATTTAAGTTCAGTAATAGACAAATGCAGAGTAATGAGAGCTAGAAAAAGAGTGAGATCTATCATTCAAAAGAGAGATTATGAAGAAGAAACTATGGAGAGTATCTATTTCGATGGAAGAAAGGACAGAACTGCAGTGCAAGAAAAAGTTGGCAGTAAAGGTTATCAAAAAAATATAACAGAAGAACATGTCACCTTGCTTCAAGAACTAAACTCGCATTATATAGGGCATGTAACTCCCGCTTCTTGCTCAGCACAGAGTATATGAGGGGTCCCGCGTCTTAAGGTACCTAAGCGCCAAAATTAAAATTCGCCCGAAATCGCCTCCAAAGTTCAACAATATTCTCGCAATAGTATCTCTGTTATTAATTGAGCTGGAACGTTCATTTTTGGCTAAATTAGAGTTCTAAGTATGCTAATGAAGATGTTGATGAGTTTTTGGAATAGATTTTTATATTTTATATTTTCTATATATTTTTTAAAAATTTTTGATTTTCTTATTATGCCGAACTTTGGGTGAACTTTTGGCTAGCGATAGAGGTGAAAAAAGTAGTTCCCTTCATAAGGTTTTCAACCATACTTCTAGTGTCGTAAGGTTATTATAACCCAAACCACTCGATAGAAGAAGGGTGAAAATAGTGATATCCATCAAAAACACATTTCCGCATGTGGTGGCGCTTAGGTACCTTAAGACGCGCGACCCTTCATATCTTCTGCAATTTTGGATTTTTTTCGCTCAAATGAGATTGATACTTCAGAAGTTAAAGCCATTGGATGTGACGGGACAGCAGTTAATACAGGACCAAAAGGAGGAGTGATAAGAAGTATTGAAGAGCACTTTCAGAGAGCACTCCAGTGGCTGATTTGCTTGCTTCACACTAATGAACTTCCATTGCGGCACATAGTGACTGACATTGATGGTAAAACAACAGGTCCTCAGAGTTTTACGGGGCCTATAGGAAAATAGTTAATTGATTGTGAAAAGAGACCTGTTGTTGAGTTTGAAGCAGTTGAAGCGGAAGAAATTGTAGTGGACAGAGATGATCTGAGCACAGATCAGAAATATTTGGCAGAAATCTATGAGGCTGTGTCAAAAGGTGAATGTACTCCCTCTCTAGCTCAAAGGAAACCAGGCAAAATGGCACACTACAGATGTGTGACAACTGCTAACCGCATACTTCGTCTCTACGTTTCAGCTGAAGAACCTTCAGACAACCTTAAGTGTATCGTGGATTATATTATGAAAGTTTATATTCCAATGTGGTTTCAAATCAAGAGAAATTCTTCAGCAACACAGAGAGCCAAACATCTTTCTCAAATGATACAATGCTCGAGGTCGTAGAGTGCCCGCTGTATAGGAAATAGTTGATCGTGTTATTCAGAGAAATTCCTATTTTTCTCATCCTGAGAATGTTCTCCTTAGTATGATTCACGATGAAGCAAAACATATCAGAGAATTAGGATGGAGGAGAATCCTTAAAGCAAAAGATTCTGAGTCAGCAGCAGTGAGAGTGTTTAAATTGCCCACGTTGAACTTTCAGTGCAGTGAGTACTACAACACGATTAACTGGCAAACTTGTGAGCTGTCAGAGCCTCCTCTGACAAAAATTCTATCACGCTCCGACATCCTGAACTATATCTCATGGGAGATGTACCTGATTTCATCCTACGCTTTCCTTGCCACACCCAAGCGGTTGAACGGCATATAAAGCTGGTAACAGAGGCTTCAGCTGCAGTATGCGGTTCAGAGGGAAGGGATGGATTTATCAGAGCAAGATTAGAATCCAGAAAGAAAATGCCAAGAATGGAAACAAAATGTGGCTACAGTGTGTAACGAGCCTAAGTCCGATATTGGTAGGGTGGTTCGGTCGGGCAGGGAGGAACTCGAAATGCAGCCACCTCCACGTGGCGAGTTCTGGGTTATTTTGTCAATATACAGTAGCACATTCAATATTGACGAAATAAGCGAGGAGCTGCATGCATATTAAGTCACAAAAAATAAACCAAGCATATGCATAGTAAACTGCATTGGTGGACCTAAATTATTTAATTGCTCAAATATATAAACTTAAATTACTAAAATATGATATAATGAATTGTTATTTGCATTACTTAATACATAATTAACGAATAAATGTGGTGTAGGGCCGAAGTTGACCATAATAGCGTCATTATAAAATAAGATATTTATGTAAATTTTCCCGTATTTTCGAATGTTTGCGGAGGCAGAAGAAATTATCGGAGGACAAAAATATTTAGAACTAGTCTAAAATAAACCTTTAGGATGCTTTTCCTCGCTATTACAAGAAGGTAAGATAAAAATTAAAACTATAAGAAAATATTGAAAAAATGTGTATTTTGGCACATTTTTTGGATTTTCAACGCGCATGCGGAGGCAGAATATATTATTGCAGATCTCTGAGATTTTACACACTCACTTTTGACGTGAAAGAGCCACTTTTCCGAGCTATTACAAAACGAAAATCGAAAAAATTGTAAAAACGCTACGCCCTTCTGTACACTAGGGTGGCCCACTTTTCAATTTTTTTTGAAAAGTATAGGTGATAGTAGTTTTTCCCATTATTTGGCACTATACTAGCACATTGGTACCATTTTTACAAAAATTGATCAATATGCGTACTTTTTAACTTTTTACTGAATCAAGATAAATCATTAAGTAGGGATGTTTTCTGAATCCTCTTAATGAGAGAAGTCGTTTGGTGTGCCTGCCAATGTCATACGACTAACGGTTTAAAGGTTGTGCCTGTATACAGGTAATGCCAATGTGCTAGTATAGTGCCAAATAATGGGAAAAACCACGATCACCTATACTTTTCAAAAAAATGAGTCACCATACCCGGGCGGAATGTATAATGTATATAGGTAATTAGAAAATGCACTATGCCTGTGCCAGGTACCTAACCTATTTATTTTTTTGCAGATCATAACATTTTGAAATTCTGTCTGAGTTCCTCATCCTTTGTCATGGACAAATCGATGGCAACCATAACTGGAAGAACTCTTGAAGCTACAAATAGAGTCATCAAAAGGAAAGGCGAAAATAACATCACTACCTTCTCTAAGATCGGCCTCGGATGTCGTCATCACGTCCTAGAGCTTATCGTCGGGGCAGTAGCCGTCACCCTGCTCGGAAGGACTACGGCACCAACTGATCCTTTGTTTCAGCAGTTGAAGAGAAGTTTAGTTCATTTTTTGTGCAAGGTAAAGTTAGGACACACATGATATTCCACTAGTTTATAAAACAGCAAGCCAAACCGGAACTTCAGAGTTTTCTCACCCAATTTTCTTGTTTATTATTTTTGAAGATGGGACGAGCTCGATCTCTCGACCTACTGCAAGCTGCAGGTCGAGAATCTGGCGGAGAGTACGTGGCTAATAGAACTCCGGGACGCGGCGGTCAGCTTCCTGAGCACAGCTTCTGGTTTCGTCAGAGACGATTACCGGGAAGTGGCAGAGATCACGCTCCTGGTACTCGGGACACAACCACGCCGTGGCATTCACCTCATGCGCCCAGGAGGCGCTAAAGTTAGTGGATGGCTAAAGTTAGTCTTTTCAAACAAAAATAATCTAGAGATAAGTTTAAATGTTATTCAAAGATAAACATTTCATTATAACGCAAACAAAGTAATTGGTAACAATAAACCTGTCTTACTTACAATGGTGCCTATTCTGTTTCAGGTCATCTACTACACAAAACTGCTGATGTTCAGTAGGCAGCTGGAGCTCGACGCCGAGCTGGTCGACAAACTGCACAGGATCGTGGTGTTCATCGCTCTTCTGTACGTACCAGCTTGGTTGGCGGCCCCTGTAGCAGCTGATGCGCCGTTCAATGACCTGGTACTATACCAGCGTTTTCTGAGGTATAGGGCAGTGGACCGCGAGGTGGCAGAAGCGTCACTGGCAGTGATGAGGCGGCACTTCTGGTATCTGAGGCCTCAGACCGTCATCTTCGCTCTATGCAGCAACAAGGTGGATGGCACTGTGAAGCAACAGATGGCAGAGAAGCTGTCCCACCTCCCTGTACCCAAAGACTTCACATACGAGAACGTCTCAGTCGACGAGATGACGCTACTCCCCGACCTGATCGACGAGTCCTCCTGGTTCTTATTTGCAGGTCTGAAGATGTATGGGTCTTCGTGGCTCACCCTGCCAACTGATAAGTGGGACGAGAACGAGGACTTTTGTCGTCTGAAGGATGTGATCTCTAATCTCCAGGTCACCAATGACGTCGCTGAAAGAGGAGTCCAACTGATACAAGACTATGCGAACACGGTCACAAAGGACGAGGCACAGCTGCAGGATCTTCTGCAAGTGGTGGAAAAGAACCGGAAAGAGCTCGGCGACTTCAAGAAGTCATCACTCGCCACGATGACATAGCACAGAGGGACAACGTTGCAGCCAGTGACGTGTGATAGTGGTCAATACAATGCAAAAGTGATTGTTTAAGTTATTGTTTCTTTCTTCCTTATTTGTCTGCTATTTGCTGATTTTTTTGAAAAGTATAGGTGATCGTGGTTTTTCCCATTATTTGGCACTATACTAGCACATTGGTATTACCTGTATACAGGCACAACTTTTAAATCGTTAGTCGTATTACATTGGAAGGCACACCAAACGACTTCTCTCATCAAGAGGATTCAGAAAACACCCCTACTTAATGATTTATCTTGATTCAGTAAAAAGTTAAAAAGTACGCATTTTTAAAAAAAAACTCGTAATTTCAAGGTCGATGCGAGACCCCTAAATATTGATCAATTTTTGTAAAAATGGTACCAATGTGCTAGTATAGTGCCAAATAATGGGAAAAACTACGATAACCTATACTTTTAAAAAAAATTTGAAAAGTGGGCCACCCTAGTACACCCTTGACGACTGGTTAGGTTAAGTTGTGATATTTTGGTTAAACTAACGAAAATATCACTACTTAACCTTAAATGAAATCTCTGAACATTTTAGGGGTTTCATGAAATCCCTAGTTACAGAGATTCCCTGTAACATACTGTATATGCGACAAAGTTGTGAACGGTAATTTACTCGCTAAACGATAATTACTCAATTCACCAATATAGTCTTAGGGACCTTAAACTACGAAAATTATACACCATATTATTGGTTGTTTACAAGTAGAACTGTGATGTTGAGATGATGTAAACGTAGAAATACATTTATTTGCTCAACAGAAATGATATCCGGATCATATAATCAGATCTGCAGATCTACAGAAGCTAAGGCTAACAAAGACCCTAAGATCCACTCTAATATTAGCCCGAGAGAAAGAAAAGAGTAGGTGGTTAAGAAAAGAGAATAAGGGGTTTAGTAAGTAGCAACACCTATCACTCGTGGGTTAACATTCATTCAAAAAAAGAGAAAAAAGACTCGCCATCATCATCCGCCGGCCACTGCCAACAAGTCGGAAAAATAGTCGACGAGAATAGGAAAGGGGTGAAAGATGAAAAGAAGTAAAATAAGAACGCTTACAAACCATGCAAACACAGTCTTAACTCACTGTCATACCATGCAAACTACAGACATGCAAGTAAAGAGAGTTACAGACATGCAAGTAAGGAGAGGATAAGAAAAAAAAGTAAGTAAAGTTAAACAAAAAGTGGGTTAGTTTACGCTACGAGCTACATCTACGTTCGTGTTAGTCTAATTTTTTTTTTAATAATAATTTTATTGCTGACATCACACGCTGGCAAGTCACAAGCTGGCATTTATTCTCAACAGACTCATCCTCGACCACCACCCCCAGAGCTCCCGTTGCTAATTGTTTTTTAAAATTTTAAACAACGTTAATATTTTTAAAATGCCTATCTAAACGGTTTTTAAACACATTACGGTGGTAGAGTTCATGACGGGCGAGGGAAGCTTATTCCATTTATCAATTACTTTAAACGTAAAGACGTTTTTAGCGATATTAGTAATGAAACGTCTGCCACACAACTTAAATCCGTTATTACGAGTATTGCTATCATCGAAAGTGAACAATTTGTCAAAATTTACGTTATCGATGTTATTAACGATTTTGAAAACTTCAATAAGCTCCTCTCTTAATCTTCTAGTTTCGAGTGAATGCAAGTCTAACTCTTTAATCCTATCTTCATAAGGCTTGTGGCGCAATGACGGAATTAGTTTCGTGGCACGACGCTGAACCCTTTCTAACCTATCAATATCCTCACGCAAATACGGACACCAAAACCGAACGGCATATTCTAAATGAGGCCTGACTAGGGACTTGTAAAGGGGCAATATAATATCCTTCGATTTAAATTCGAAATTACGCTCTATGAAGCCTAACATCCTATTAGCTTTTGCGCAAGGCTCCAGGCACTGGTTCCTAACTTTTAAATCCTTAGATACGCGTACGCCTAAATCTACTTCCTCATCAACGCTCGCTAACTCTCTATCATCCATTGTGTATGGGTAATTATTGTTACGAGAACCTATATGCAAAACTTTACATTTGTCCACGTTAAATTGCATCTGCCACTTATCCGTCCCCTCCATAATCCTATTTACATCGTCTTGGAGGCTAATTCTATCGTCTTCGTTAACAACCTTACCGCCTATTTTAGAATCGTCCGCGAATTTTGACACGTTACTAGTCAATCCTACATCTATGTCGTTAATGTAAATTACGAATAGCAATGGGCCTAACACTGAACCCTCTGGGACACCGCTACCTACATCCAACCACCCCGATTCACTACCATTAACAACGACCCTCTGTCTTCTAGCACGAAGCCATTTCTCTAACCAATTAGCTACCTGACCGTGTATACCGTGCTCTTAAACCTTTGCAATTAATCTTCTATGCGGAACTGTATCGGACGCCTTTTTAAAATCTAAATAAAAAACGTCAGCCGCTCTATGCCTATCGTATTCGCGCACTATTTCGTAATAAAATTCTAACAAATTAGTTAAACAAGATCTATGGCGTCGAAACCCATGCTGACTACTACTAATCAAATCTCTACTTTCTAAGTGATCGATGATACGATCCCTAACTACGGATTCCAAAAGTTTACCGACAATTGACGTTAAGCTAATGGGCCTATAATTGCTAGCTACTGTGCGGTCGCCTTTTTAAAAAATTGGCGTGACATTAGCTAATTTGAAGTCTTCAGGAATAATCCCTGTTTCGAGTGACTAATTAAAAATCTCTGTTAAGGGGCCTACGATAACGTCTTTCAAATCTTTCAAGTGTCTGGGATAAAAAGCGTCAGGGCCTGGAGCCTTGCTAACTTTTAGCCTATCGATATAATGCGCAATCTCACCCTTGTAAACAGTTATTTCATCCAAAATAGTCTCGCTACTAAATGGAACGATATCGTCATCTACGGTGAAAACGGTCGCAAAAAAGTTATTGAAAATACCCGGCATCGCCTGAGCCTCAGAAGTCAAAGCGACGTTAACATCCACTAGAGGGCCTATGTTATCTTTTATCGGCTTACGATTATTGACGTATTCAAAAAACTTTTTTAGATTTTGTTTAGTATCCGCAGCTATAAGTATCTCTAAATTACGCTTAGCATTCCTAACTGATCTTTTAACCTGATGTCTAAGCTCGATATATCTATTAAAGTTAGCTACCGTGCCATTGCGCTTATTAAGTCTATACGCTTTGTTATGCTCGTTTATGAACTCGCCTATTTCCCTAGTCCACCACATGGGCCTACCATGATTTCTAGCGCGCTTGGGCCCACGAGGAATAAACTCCCTTTCAATATTCATAAAACTTTCTTTAAACACCTCCCAAAGCAAATTTGTTTCATTACCCATAAATAAGTTATCCCAGTCCACTACTCTCATCCAATCCGCAAAACTATCAAAATTATCCCTACGAAAATCAGGGACTTCTATTACGTTATTATCCTTAGTGTTTTCTATCAATAACTTAAACCTAAGAATTTGATGATCACTACATCCTAAACTCTCGCCTACTTCTAAACCTTCGACTATATTTTCGCCGTTCGTCATCACCAAATCTAAAATATTTTCACCGCGCGTTGGTTCGGTAACCAGTAAAAGTCTCGTAATTAACATTAGGGCAGTTAAAATCTCCGACAATTATACTATTCCGATTGTCAATAAAGTTATCAAGAAGTGAGTAAAATCTAGTATCGGTATCGAGGGGTTGAACGGGAGGTCTATAAACAACAACAAAATTAAAACTAATACTTCGCGCCCTAACTTCAACGCATATCGCATTAATTGTTGCCGGAAAATCTATCTTAACCTCGATAGCCCTAAGGGAATTACAAATGTACAGCAAAACGCCACCACCAAACCTATGTAACCTATCATTAGTAAAGAGTTTAAAACCCGGTATATCAAGTTCCCCCAACAAGTCCCGAGTCACGGTATTTAACCACGTTTCAGTTATAGCAACTATATCGTAGTTGCCGGAACAAATTATCGCCTTAAATTCGTTTAATTTATTTCTAATACTACGCGCGTTACAATAAAAGACGTTTAAGTTATTTTTTACCACGGGCCGGCTTTTTAAACTATTTTTCACGTCGGGCCCGCGTTCCTCGGACCCACAACGTTTAAACAAGGCTTCGACCTATACAGCTTTCGTACGTTTTCGTCAATTAACCTACCTAGCCTAGCATTACCTATTTTATTAAAATGCACCCCCATCTTTTATAAAAAGGCTAGGCTCACCGAATTCGGAGCAAAGCTTTACGAAGGGTACATTTTCCTCAGCACAAATCTCTTCTAATTTAGTATTAAAAAATATCGTTTTAGACGTAATCCTAAGACCCAACCCGTGCCTAGGGGTAATACCTAGAACTAAAGACCTATCTGACCTCGCCTTTAGGGACCTAATTAATCCCCTATATCTCTCCAAAAGGTCAGGCACTCTCGTATCGGGCCTATACGAGTCGTTGCCCCCTACCATCGTCACCAACATCGAGTGACCGGAGGCAACGTCAATCCTATCCACTTCGTCTCTAAATCTGTCAACCCTGGGCCCTGGGAGACAGACCCTCCTCCTCTTGGGAGGATGCCGTTCAACGAACTCTGTCTCCATATGGCGCACTGAAGAGTCCCCAATTAAAATAGTTTCCCCCTCATTCACGTCCCTTTCCAAATGGGCGAAAGGGTTCGAAACCTCGATAGGGGGGGGGATTCCTATCACCTAACGTACGCGACCTAGCTCTACCCTAAACTTCTCTAAGTCCCTCCCCATCTACTAATCTCGGACCAACCTTAACCCCTTCCTTAACTCTATCCAACCTTCCCGATAAGCTACCTAAATTAGAAACTAGGTTACGCACCTCACCCTTCAAATTACTAAGGTCTCCAACGTTATTATTGGTTCGGCTTTTGTCAACCGTAGGCCTACCCCTGCCCTCATCAAGCGTTGCAAGTCTTTCCGTTACCTCACGTACACTGCGTTTTATGTTAACTATTTCCTCCCTTAACTCGCAAAAGAAACAAACTGATCTCTCTGTAATTGCTATAGGACCGCCGTTATAATCTTAAAATCCGAATACTACCGGTTTACCCCACACCTAACACACGACGCTTTCTGCAACGGCATCGCGCAGTTAAAAATAGCTTATAACCGTCACAAGTTTAAGTTAAATTAAGCTGGCACGCTATGAAAACTTCTAAATCGCTAAAGAGCACAGGGATGTTTTTTTTATGGTGGAAGGAGGGGCTAAGGGAGAATGCTTACAAGAACGCCACTGCCCCATAGAAGAAGAGAGCCAAAATCAAAATCCGGGGCTTTCGAGGTGCCTAGACACTGCGTTTCAAAGATGGGAGGTCATAGACAGGAGGAAAGATGAACTGAGGAAGATTGTTCCAGAGTTGACCGGTTCAATAGATGAATAATTTGAAATACCGATTAACCATGGCGTTAGAGAGTTGGACAGAAAAGGAGTGAAAAAAAGTAGAAAGTCTGATGCTGCTTGCACTCCTTAGAGGAGGAGGCATGCAGTTATAAAGATCAGAAGAGCAATATCCGTTATAACAGCGATAGTTATAACGGAGAAGGATTGGAGACAGTCAGGAAGATGCAGGAATTGATGAGACGAAAAGCTTTTGATCCCACCCGGTCAAGTACGGCTGTGAGGGTTGAGCCACCCCACACATGAGAAGCACACTCCATACAGAGGCGAACAAGACCCCTGTATAGAGACAGCAACTGAGTTGGAGTGAAGAAACCGCGGAGTCGGAACAGCACACCTAACTCTTAGACGATGTTTTGGAAAGAGGGTAGATGTGATCTTTCCAGGAAAGATCTCAAGAAAAGGAAACGCCAAGAATGTTAAGAGAAGAGGAAGGATTGAGTTGTGTTTTGTTGAAGGTAAGGTGATAGTCTTGTGGAAGATTGTGACGAGTAGACAGATGTAGGATCTGAGTTTTTGAGGCATTAAACGCCGCAAGGTTTTCTCTGCCCCAATCAAATATAGCAGACAAATCAGAGGTCAAGTGTAACATAGCCGTCCTACGCGAATCATGGAGTGACTTCTGTGAGGGACGCTTTGGGAAGTGGGTGGAGAAGTGAAGAATGGAATCATCGGCATAGAAGTAAATAGGAGAGGAAGTGTGAATTAAAAGATCATTAATAAATAAAAGGAAAAGAGTGGGTGACGGGACAGATCCCTCATGAACACCACTGTTGATACCTTTAGGAGAAGAACACTGGCCATCTACATTACAACCGCAGCTATATATCGTCCAGGAAGGAAATTAGAGATGAAGGCACAGATAGAACAATAGAAACCGAAGGAGGACAGTTTGGAAATTAAAGATTTGTTCCAGACTCTATCAAAAGCTTTTGATATGTCTAGAGCAATTGAAAAAGTTTCACCGAAATCCCGAAAGGAGGATGACCAGAAATATGCAAGTCAGAGACATATGCAAGAAGATCGCCAGTCGAGCGTCCCTTGCGGTACCCATACTGACGATCTGAAAGAAGATTGTGAGAAGAGAGGTTTTAAGAATCTTCCTATTAAGGATAGATTCAAAAACTATAGAAAGGCAGGAAATCAAAGCAATTGGACGATAGTTGGAGGGTTCAGAGCAGTCACCCTTTTCTGGGACAGCCTGAATGAAAGCGAACTTCCAGAAGGAAGGAAAAGTACAAGATGAAAGACAAAGACGGAAGAGTTTGCCTAGGCATGGTGTTAGCATAGAAGCACAGTTTTTAAGAACAGGAGAAACACCTTCAGGACCGTACACTTTCCTAGAGTTCAGCCCAGATAGGACAGAAAAAACATATTTCGAAGATATTTTAATTTCAGACATAATAAAGTCAGAGGGAGGAGGAGATGGAGGAACAGCACCGGAATCGTCCATAGTTGAGTTGTAAACGAAAGTTTGAGTGAAAAGTTCAGCTTTGTCAGGAGAAGAGACGGCAACTCAGCCGTCAGAATGGAAAAGAGGAGGGAAAGAAAAGGAAGTAAAGTTGTTGAAAAGATTCTTAGCTAGATGCCAGAAAGAACGAGAAGAATTAGAATTGGATAGGTTTTCATATTTTTGTCGGATGAAAAAGAAAAATTTGACGAGTCGAAGAACAGATTTTGCACGCTTCCGGGCAGAAATATAAGCTGAGTGAGAGTCAGGAGTTGGATGGCGACGGTACCTTCTGAAAGACTCCTCTCTGTTGCGGATACCATTGCAACAAGTAAAGTTAAACCAAGGTTTTTTTGCATTCGTAGGTGGAATAGAATATGGAATGTACGCCGCCATGCCCAAGAGAATCACCTCCGTGATGCGCTTAGCACACTCGGAAGGGCCCCGGCCATGAAAACATTCCAATCATTCCAATGGAAATCAGAGATGTACTACATAACTAACATAAGGGCCTCCCAATCTGCGGCGCGAGAGTGCCAAAGGCGCCTCCTCTTGGGAGGATCCAAAGGTCGAATTGGGGCAACAGGACAGGAAAAAGATATAAGGGTGTGGTCATATTAAAAATCTTTTTGTGCTGTTTGATCCATTTTTTTGCTCTGTATACTGGTTTTAAAATTGGGTAAATATTTAATTACCTCATATTACTTATTTTACTACAGACAAATACTGTCAATTAACTGTGACAGATTATCTTAAATTGAGAATCAACGCACTGAAATGAAGAGTTAAGGAAACCACAACAAAGTTGAAAGAACAATAGGCATTGTATACATATTTACAATATGGTATCTTATGTGAGACCTTTATTTCTCAATTAAATGCAAATTATTAATTTATTGAATTAAATAACTTCAAAATTGCCTCGGGATTGGCGACATAGCCTATTGGGAATGAAATTAATTGCCATACATAGAACCCATACGTAGGCACTGGGCCGGCATGACAACAAGAAAACCAAATTTGTTATTTCGTATTCAACATTATCCATTGCTGACTTATGAAAATTACATCAAGAGAAGAGTCAACGAACTTTGAAGAATCAGCCGATTACTAACGACCTATATTTTGCGGCATTCTGAGCTGCTTATGTTAAGCCCTGCTTTTAAGCAAGAAGATGTACTTTATCTTCCTATAAGTTCTGAGTGAATAACATGATATAAACCTAATAACGCAAAAGGATAGATCTATACCTTCAGAAATTTAAATATAGTGACTACCTATATTAATTACATCAAATCAACTCGTTGTGTAACTCCATCGTACCGCAGCCCTACATCGAAAAACATCGTCTCGTCCTACGAACAGAAGCGAGGCTCAACGAAATAATAAGGTAAGGCAATTTCTTTCTTTGCCATTAGGCAGCGCAAAAATACCGAAGTCAAATAAATTTAACATTAACCACTAAAACAATACGAAAGAGGTCCTTTGAAGATCTACACATACATAACTCTCTTACGAAAAAACATAGGGCTTTTTTCGTTAACTCTCTACTAACATCTGCTGGAAATTTCCAACGAATGAGGGTAACAAGCAATCAACCCATAGCCCTACATAGTTTTTTCAAATGCTGCTTGCTGCATGCGAAAGAACATCTCAAAGTTTTATAGTCGAAGTCAGTACTGTACACTTCTGTATGAGCGCCATTTGTCACACGTAACACGTCGAGGCTATATTTCATCTTCATCCAGGTTCGATTTAGTATTTCTGCATTGACGGTCGCAGTGGCATCAGTAATCCTGTTCCTCAGATCCCAGTATCGGCAGCCCTCGTTCGATACACCATGTCCTTCACATCACCCCAATCCCCTAAAAAAAAGAAATCCAGGAGGGTTATATCTGGTGAATGTGATGGCCACGGAATTGGACCATCACTCCTTGATCAATTGATGGATTATAACAACATTTGGTGTTAACCTTTGGTTACCTTTGGGTTGCCGCCGCCAGAATTGTTCATTCTAACGAAAGTCAAGCTTTTCACTCCACCTTAGACCTACAGTTTAGCGTGGAATCCGAGCCACGCTCCACCAGTAGCCCAGCGTCTTAACCACGAAGCCACCCAAGGTACCCATTTACCTACCAATCTCTTTCTTTTCTATTGTGTGGAAGGATGAACAGTTCGGTTTTGCTGCGCGCCGACTGTCATCACTAGGTCTCGATCCCGGGGCCGGTGAATTCGTAGCACCAGTAACACCAGTAACATAATTACGCATAGATGCATATTTATTTATGAAGCTTAGGTCTAAGATTCGACGCGAGCACCATCAGTGTCTCTGCAAATTTCAACTCTGTCCACTGCATTGCGGAACACATTCTGAAGCATCGCTGGGTTATTGTAGCGAATGTCGCGACAATGCTGGTTCGCAAATCCTGCAGGTCTGTAACTCTTGTTTGGTAAACCTCAGACTTTATAAAGCCCCACGCAAAGAGTCTAATGGTGTTAAATCCGGAGATAGTGCTGCCCAGGACCTGTTTCCAAAAAGTCCAATCCAGCGATATGGTTAGAGCCCAAACGATGTTTGTATAGTGACATAGAGCTCCATCTTGTTCAAAGACAATAGTGTCGAGAATGCCACCTGAACGAAGCATGTCAAGATAAATTGGTCCTGTTACCGTAGCTTCTGTAAAGAAAAAAGGTCCATAAATCTTCGATCTTTTCATACCCAACCAGACATTAACTTTAGGAGAATCTTTCCCCCATTCGTAGAACTCGGTTGGTTGTTTACTAGTCCAGATACGGCAATTATGTCAATTAACCCTTCCGCATGTTTTGAATGTCGCTTCATCGCTGAAGAGAATGTGGCGTAATAAGTTTTCGGTATGAATTTTTTCAATCAATTCTGTGCACGTGCGGCTTCTCTTGGATAATTCTTTTCGTGCAACTCATGTAGCACTTGAATATGGAAACTCTTTTTTTAATGTTGATTTTAAAATCTTTAGAACAGTCGGTTTTGGTATAGTCAGCCTACGTGATGTGCGAGTTGACATTCTAGGATTTGTTTCAAAGGTATCTCTTACCAATTCGACGTTTTCTTGAGAGGTACCTGGACGTCTAGATCTTGCCTCATCAAGAACAGATCGTGTTCTTTGAAATTTATTGACCAGCTCACGAATTGCTTTGTCTGTAGGTCCTGGTTTGCAAATCTTCTTTCGAATTTTTCTCGAATTTCTTTGCACTTCTTCCCTTGGAAAAAGTATAATTTCGTAAGTAAAGGACCTACATTGATTATATTTGTATCAGGTGAGTTCGTTAATCATTGTTGGCAACACTGTACGTCGATTCGGCTGCCATCTACCGTACATTGGTTATACGAGTCAGTTGAACATGGCGGCTCGACTGGAACAGTGCCCTGCCCTACGGAGCAGTCCAGGACGTTTACGTTTAATGGCCGCTCGTAAACGTTACAGTGATGAATAGTATGCAACTGCATTGATTGTTGTGCCTTTTTGCATGAAGTCTGCGAACAAAACGCCTTTTTGGTCCCAAAACACGGTAACCATCACTTTACCAGCGGACCTCACAATCTTGAACTTCTTTGGTCGCGTGGACCCAGGATGTTTCCATTCCATGCTGGCACATTTTGTTTTCGGAGTACGGTGATGAACCCATGTCTCGTCTCCTGTGACAATGCGATCGAGAAATTCTTGACCACTGACAGATTCGGAATAGCGTTGCAGAAATGACAGGGCATTGTTCCAGTCGAGCCGCCATGTTCAACTGATTCAAATAACCAATGTACGGTAGATGCAGTGTTGCCAACAATGATTAACGAATTCAACTGATACAAATATAATCAATGTAGGTCCTTTAGTTACGAAATTATACGCCGTGTAAATTTATTTTCTGACCGCCCCTCATATATATATATATATATATACATTCAACTGCAAAGAACACGCAGTATAAATAACGTAAAGAACGACGCTTGTATAGGAGATATTCCGCGCAAGACGAGAGAGAGAAAACGGAACAAATGAAAAAATGAAGTACCACCTGGGAACCGAACCCGGGATCTTCCGATTGCCGGTCAGACGCGACACCATTACACAATGGACTCCACTCTTCCAAATGCCGTAATTCTTCTACATACTCGCAGAAACCAATGCCCCAAGGGGGCACCTCCCGCATGCCGTAACATTATATACATTCAACTGCAAAGAACACGCAGTATAAATAACGTAAAGAACGACGCTTGTATAGGAGATATTCCGCGCAAGACGAGAGAGAGAAAACGGAACAAATGAAAAAATGAAGTACCACCTGGGAAACGAACCCGGGATCTTCCGATTGCCGGTCAGACGCGACACCATTACACAACCGGGTTCGGTTCCCAGGTGGTACTTCATTTTTTCATTTGTTCCGTTTTCTCTCTCTCGTCTTGCGCGGAATATCTCCTATACAAGCGTCGTTCTTTACGTTATATATATATATATATATGTATGTATATGTATGTTACATGTATGTATGTTTGTGTGTATGTATTTAATTATTAAAGGGTAATAAAACAAGTATTTATTAAAGCATGAGAGAAGAGAGGGACTACTTCTCGCTCGGACATATTGATGCATAATGAAGGCTTCCCTAGCCATCCTGGACGACTTTAGATCATAGTCAGTTGGCTTAGATACCCATTATATATATATATATATATATATATATATATATATATATGTGTAACTGGAGCGTCAGCTCCTCTCACAACAAGTTCTTGAAGTAAAATACCGGCTCCCCGCTGTTTCTGACAGACGTTTGAATACAGCCAGGTGGGAGGTGGCTTGGGCGGCTTTTGTCTGAACAAGTGCGCGCGCGCGCACACACACACACACACACACACACACACACACATATATATATATCTCCGCTTCCCTTCCTTTGAATGTATTTTATTTTTTGACTTTGGCAGCATTTCTCTCTGCACACACCCACACATTTATATATATATATATATATATATATATATATATATATACCCTATATACACACTGTATCATCATTTAATTTCTTTAATAGAACAGTGTAGATAACTGTTTACACAGTGTAAAGGAGAAATAAAACGCGCGTGTACACACTCTGTTTATTAAATATATTATGGTCTATTTGCTTTCTACATTTTTAATTAAAATAGTAAACATTTGTGTCCACATCCTCACCGCTTAAAACATGGTGTTAAATTTGTACGTATTCTCCAAAAGATATATATGTATAAAACTAGGCCCCAATACAGCTGCATTCCAGGACACACGCTGCTCAACTTTGCCGGACTAGCGGAAGCAGTGCTACGAAGTGGGGTAATTCCTAACATGCAAAAAAATTTTATTATATGTCTAACCAACGAGCTGTAATACTTTTAATAATAAATAAACTCGTTATATAATAAACAGACACCATAAATGCGATTTAGAAAATTTTCATTTAAAATAATTACATTTCAAGAGCTAATTTTATTTGATCAGGCAGGGGCTCCGACAAATACGGCAAAACTTCTGGCAATGTCCTCAAACTTGATTCCGTTCTGTACATAGAATTGATAAGAATTTGTAAATTTTTTTCTTAATCAATCCTGATGAAATATATGCTTATGTGCGCCAGTGTCACAATTTAATCTTGTAAATATATTATATATTTGCTGGTAACACGGTTCTGAGGCAGAAAAAGGTACAGCAGTTCATCTTGGAGTCGCCTGAGCAAACAAAAGGGGGTCTTTCAGTCTCCAATTTTCCAATATATATACATATATATAAGTTATATATATATATATATAATATATATATATATATATATATATATATATATGACGTAAATCCACAAGGAAAAGGAAAAATTACTCCAAGGCCTTTCGTGTATAAAGAATTATATCTCGTCAGGGAATGATTCCCGGAGGATGTGTACTTCTGAATACACGAAAGGCCTTGCAATAATTTTTATTTTTCCTTGTGGGTTTACATAATTCATTCATTTCACGTGTTTAATTGTGAAATTCATCTCACATATACCCATTCTACCTACAAAAATTTGTTTAAACTTCCAAACAGACGCAAACATTACAAATAAAACGATGTAAGATAACGATATAAAGCCGCGTGACCTATGCGCTCGAAAGATGTAGCCTACTTCTTTTAATATTTATATTTAACGTAAATATCTTTCATCGTCGTAAAGAAAAAATTATGTTGGCTTATCACACGAAAATAACTTCTGTCTCGCGAGTAAATAATGGGATTGTTTGGATCATTTGTACAATATGTGTGTGATTAGGAACGCCATGCATCATTTAGGGTCACAATCTAATGTACGCAAGTTTCCGTCTCCATTATGTCGCCATGCTCCCCGTCCAGATTAAAAGATAAATTAAAAACTTTATGAAGTTATATCATACTATAATATCTTATATTTTCTCTGCACACTGGAATATCCGAGCAATAGCCATACTAAAAAATATTTCTGTATATTTTTCACATACATTTTTAACCATTAATTGAAAAGACTTTTACATAGATAATATGATTTACTCATGAATAACCCCCATTACGCAATTATTCAGAATTAAATAGACGAGTGATTGCCTGCCTATTTTTCAATTAGAATGGTATTTCACAAAATATATTTTAGAAATTCTTCTTTTCACAATGAAAAGAGAAGACGCCCTTGATAGGCGTTCACACACACACACACAACATATATAAAAATATATAGAACACACGTGAGTTCAAGGAGAGAGAAGGAAATTGTGCTGGGGTTTTCCCAAAAATGCCCGCGAAAAATTACTCGTCTTCCGAGCCTATACAAGCACGAGTTCACTAAAAATCACTCTCACTCTGCTCGTTGCTCCTTCTCGTGAATCTCCACTTTCACGTAGCGCCGTTCGATCTCAGCTGGCTTCAGTCCTTCAAGCAACAGTTCCCCAATACACGAAGTGAATTACCACTTGAGACGACCTACAATTTCATCCGGCCGGAAGCAAACATCTCTCTACTTGCGTCATCATTCTGGCTCTGGCTTCACTCATCCTTTACCACAGCTCGATTGGCGCCCTTTCAACAAGTCTATTAACGGGCCCTCAACACATCCTCCTGCCGATAGGTCTATACGTCTTCAGACCATCTCCGTTGAAACGCAGTGCGGTCAACCTTCACGTAGGCCCTCTTCAGCCTTCATAGTTATCTCCGTCGAAATCGCAGGTCGGCAAGCCTTTTGTATGCCCTCACCCGGCCTACAGTGTTTTGTTACGTCGTGCTAGAATATTCAAGATTCAAAGCTGAAAAGTCCACAAACGCTGCCTAATCGCGTAGGCCCTAAAATGTGTTCTCAATACCGTTCAAACTAACTCTCCTGTTAAGACCGCAGTAGCCCTATTCCAGTGTTGTACCAATACCGTAGTTTTGTATCACCTTCTTATTTTCTTCATTCATATAATTTACTTCTATAATTACTTATTGCTGTGAATCCAATATTGTATCTTATTACCTAGTTGTAGTGTTCTTAATTACTCATTATTGTAGTGTACAGTACCGAATATTTCATTACCTTAATTATTGTTGCTAGTCATTAACGCAGCATTTAACGCTTATACTGTGCAACCATTTCTTGTTGCTAATATTCAGTCATTTGTAATATAGTACAAATACCATTATAGAATTTTCCGCTTATACTGTATAACCATTTCTTATTGCTAATAATCAGTCATTTGTAATATAGTACAAATACCGTTATAGAATTGTTAATCGCTGTGAAGAAATAATTCATTTATATTTCTAATTGAACATAAAACCTCAAAGTAATTTCTCTCATTATTAAATATTGTTTGTTTGGGCCGAATCCCAAACTGGTGACCCCAAATTATTTATTTTAATTAAAATTATAAATTATAGTAAGCCTACTTTCTAGACCACTAAAAATTAGTGATTCTTAGGCTACTATATATATATATATATATATGTGTGTGTGTGTATATATATATCGTGGTTCACGTAAAACGAACTTAATAATAACAATAAATAAAAGAAAATAAGATGCAATGTCCTCTAGGCAGGATGGATGGAACATAAAAAAATATCATTGAAGTTACGGGTGTCAATCTCTCTCTTCATACGAAGGGCAAGCTTGTCACCCCACGTTACGCCTACAGTTCAACAAGAAATCCTTGCCACGCCCTCCACGAACGGACTGAAATTAAAAAGTCCCCGCCAGGACTCGATCTCGCGGACTGCTGATCAGCACCTTTACCAGGCTACCCATTTATTCAATTTATCCAAAAAAAAAATACCATTCAATTAACATTCAATTAACATTCAATTTTTATGTCTAACCCTAGTTACTACATAGATTCACTCTCTCATAAATATACATTTTCATTTCCAACATAGAAGTTTATTTCAATAACGATCTGAAACCGCGTGATTTCTGCGATCCTTCCCATACAAATGCATACCAGGGCACACGCTGCTGAACTTTGTCGAACTAGTGAGAGCAGTGCTGCGAAATCTGCACTAAGTCAGAACAAGCAAAAAAATTATTATTATATGTCTAATTAACGGCCTGTAAGACATAAAACCTTATAGAATATACAGGGTGGGCAAAAACAAAACTGATGACGAAGATTTGAAGCTGTTTTTGCACATGATAATGATCCAATAAACTTAAAATTTTTACACTATTAAATACACCCCTTTATACGATTGCAGTAATATTTATTTCTATTTTTCTTTATTATTTCAGATTTCAGAAAGTAAAATATAGCTAAGATTCCCTAAAATAAGTGCAAAAATGCCTAAATACAGTGAAGAAGACGAAATGCTTATAAGGAATCTAAGAATTGGCTAAGGTCTGGGCGCCAGGAGAATGATACAAATGTTCCCAAATAAACCGTGGACTGAATCAGGAGTTCAGTATATCATTAGAAAGGTTGATGAAACTGGAGATGTTAGGAGACGTGATGAAAGTGGTCGTCCCAAAAGTGCAAGAACTCAGGCAAATATTGACTTAGTGGAAGGTTATATCTTAAGTCAGGAAGGCAAAACAGGAACGCACATTTCACCGGAGGGAAATCGAAAAAGAAACAGATATAAGTCGTAGTAATGTTAGAAATATTGTGAAACACGATTTGGGTTTAAAAGCTTATAAACGTATATCAGGGCAAAGTCTAACTGATGCCATTAAGGTTATGCAGATGACAATGTGCACAAAGCCTGATAAACAGATTCCAGAGTAACTCAGTTACAAGATTTTGGTTCTCTGTTAAGAAATTATTTCACATTGTACTACCGATTAACCAACAAAATGATTGGGTATACGCAAATGTTGCAAGAAAACGTGATGTTGCACCTGAGCGGTTAATAAAGGAAACATCTAACTTTTCGCCTAACATTATGGTAGGAGCTTGCTTCTCAAAATTAGGCAAAACAAGAATTGTTGTGATTCAGCCAAAAGCCAAAGTCAATGCAGAATATTATTGTACACAGGTCCTTCTACAGTATTTGGTTGATATTCATCAGATTAGTGGAAATAATTTCACTTTCCAACAAGATGGAGCACCTGCACACATGGCGAAGCGTACAATCACGTATTTGGAACGAGAAACACCCAATTTCATTGAGCCGAACATGTGGCCTCCCAATAGTCTAGATCTTTCGCCGCTCGATTATGGCATTTGGGGAGGTTTAAAATCAAAAGTTTATACACCAAGTGAAAATATTCCCAATATTGACGAGTTACGCCTTAGTGTTGGATGGCTGGAATCAGGTGTCTCAGCGAAATATTGACAGAGGCATCGATGAGTGGATCCCGTGTTTAACCAAATGTATTCAACAAGAAGGGGGTCAGAGAAAATTTTTTTTATATAAATTAAAGATTGATAAAGGAACATTTATGTTAAGTTTAACAATCCTACCTTAATTTTTGTCAACAATAAATACATGTTTACGAGCGTCATTAGTTTATATATATATATATATATATATATATATATACACACACAAACTCAGAATGGTCCCCTGAGAAATTTATATGTTAAACACAGACCGTGCATGGAACAAGGAACTCTTCTGGTGAGGGAAGCTATATTTATGGGATCTCTTTGCGAGAGACCCGTTGCCCACGTCGGGCTAGCATCATGAAAAAGAAAAACTATGGTATTTGTCATTTACCATTACTTATTCGGACTATAGTGGATTTAATTTTCCCAGAAGAGTTCCTTGTTCCATGCACGGTCTGTGTTTAACATATATATATATATATATATATATATATATATATATATATATATATATATATATATATATATATAGGGTGCTTTTAAAAACTGAAAGTGTGAATTTCGGGTCACGGAACCCCGCAAATGATGAGGTTCCGGGAGCAAATAAAGCACATGATTTTTTTGGAAAATCATCAAATATTTAGAGGTTGCCCAAAGACCCCAAAGTTTTACCCATATGCTCATTTATTTATGCGCCCTTTTTAAGTCACTTCTAGTGTTTATTAAGCCATTGATACACAGCGTCCCCAAAATTAGAAATTGCATTTGTCAATTGCGTTCTGATAATCCATATTTCTTTGCGTTCAGGTCAAGCTTGAACAACCTTTTCGACATTGGTCACCAAAATGCCCTAAATCTTATCAAAATTCAGGAGGACAAGGACTTCCTGCTTGCTCAAAGGGAGGAGGGTCGGAGAGGAAGGATTGGAAATGTCGACAAGAAGATTGCCAAAAAAGTCGCAAGGGCCCAAGAAAGAACTGCTCAGGAATTGAAGCGGAAAGACAGGCATGTGCAGGAAATGGAAGAAATCTCTGCTACCGTTGTTATGGAAACCTCATCGTCAGCGTCATCAAGTGAGGAAACAAGTCCCGAAAGAAAGCCAGTTACATCGTCGGCTCCAAAACATCGCTGTGGGACGACGGCAATCAGTTCGGAGGTCGCTGCGGCATTGGACCGCACGCGGATGAGCGACAGGGCAGCTGCTCGTGTTCTCATCCCCTTTTGCATGCAAATGGGTCAGGACATAAGTGAGATGTGCCTCAGTCCAAGTGCTATTCGGGCCAGCAGATCCAGGTACAGATCAGCCCACGAAGCAGAGGTGAGAGCTTCCTACAAGCCTGAATGCCTTCTTGTTCTTCACTGGGATGGAAAACTTATGGCAGACTTAATGGGAAGAGACAAAATCGACCGTTTAGCGATCTTAGTTACCGGGGATGGGATGAGCAAGATTCTAGCCATCCCCAAACTCCCAGACTCCAAGGCAGAAAGGACAGCAATCGTCATCATCGAAACCATCGAAAACTGGAATCTTGGCCAGAAGATCAAAGCTCTTTGCTTTGACACGACAGCCACCAACACCGGCATCCATGGAGGAGTGTGTGTGCGAGTAGAGCAGGCTCTCGGGCGTGAAATGATTTACTTTGCGTGTCGACATCACGTGCTGGAACTGCTGCTTGAAGCAGTATTTTTTTCCTTGTTGGAGACCTTTCCAAAGGACCTGAGATTACGATTTTCCAGAGCTTCCGTAATGTTTGGCCGCAACTGAAATTGAATGAATACTCCACTGCCGCGGACGAAGAGGACACGGCTGCAGTGATCAGTCCCTGGGCCGAGAAGATGATTCATGAAGCAAATGACCTTCTGAAAGTGAAGCATCCCAGAGATGACTACAAAGAGCTTCTTGAACTTGTAGTCATTTTCTTGGGAGGAGTACCTCACGGACGTCGGAGTCCTGTGTTCATGGCTCCAGGGGCTTTGCACCGAGCACGGTGGATGGCGCGTGGAATTTACTCTTTCAAGATTTGGATGTTCAGATACCAGTTCACGATGCACATGAACCAATGTCCTTCAACATCTCGTGGAGCAAGTAGCAGTGACCGCCTGATTTCTGGGTTGCGGGACTTCTGTCTCTTCGTTGCTCAAGATTACGTCCTTCCGTGGTTTTCAGCAAGAGAAGCAGCAAGCGCTCCACGAAGCGACTTAGCCCACCTTCAAAAGTTGCAAAACACCAACGCCGCTGGGTACAAGAGTTTTAATCGGCATCTCTGGTACCTCAATGAGGTAAACGTGGGCCTTGCACTATTCGATCCTGCAGTCGATGATGATGAGAAGCGGAAAATGGTAGAGAATATGAATTCCGTTGAAGGGTCAGAAGCTCCCCCCCCGACGAGTCTGGATTCCAGATCCAAGAAGAAAGACCCTGGCAGACTTTTGCTCTTCCAATACGTACAATCTGTTCACCCTTCTAGATCTTCCGGTCGATTTCCTGCAAGAGGATCCATCAAACTGGGAAAACAACACCAGCTTTGGTTCAGCAAAGATCAGGGTGGATTCCTTAAATGTAGTGAATGATGCAGCAGAGCGAGGCATAGCATTGATTCAAGAATTCACGAAGGCTGGAAGGACTCGGAACGAAGAGCAGATGCAGTTCATGATTCAAATCGTCGAAGAACATCGTAAAGTCTTGCCGACAGCCTCCAAAGCCACTTTGATGAAAAAATGAACGCCAACACTCGAGGTGTCATGTACTTTAATCGTTAATTATGAATTTAGTGAATATACTCACACGATATATTTGTTCTGAATACTTATTGGAGATGTATATTGGAGATGCAATTTATCATTTAAACTGAGAATTAAAATTTCCATTGCCCTATAAATTGAAAATACCTATCAGCTGTGGGCAACCTCTAAATGTTGTTGGATTACAAAGAAATTTTGCCTGTTCTGTTTTCTCATGTATCCTCACAAAATAAAGTGTTCCGCTCCCTTGCATTTTCATTTCGCATTTTTCACCATATACCATAAACACACCCTAATATATATATATATATATATATAATATATAAAATATAATCCGTTAATCTGTTGCCAAAATGTTTTTCACTTTGAACACACACACACACACACACACACACACATATATATATATATATATATATATATTTATTTGAATGAAACAGAATTCGTAAGTATCATTTCTATGCACGTATTTTGTTCAACTTTTAAGAAATTTTTTTTTTTTTACCACGATTTACAAATTGTGCCTTATTCGATTGAAAGATAATAAGAATTTATTTAAAATTAATCATTTATATATATATATATATATATATAAAACCTTTGGTTCGCAATAACCTTTGGTTAGCTTCCGCCCGAATTGTTCATTCTGACGAAGGTCAAGCTTTTCACTCCACCTTAGACCTAGAGATTAACGTGGAATCCGAACCACGCCCCATCAGCAGCCCAGCGTCTTAACCACTAGGCCAGCTAGGGTACCCATTTATCTACCAACTACTTTATTGTGTGGAAGGATGAACAGCTGGGTTTTTGCTGCGCGCCGGCTGCCGTCGGGTCTCGAACCCGGGGCCGATGGATTCGTAGTCAGCGACGCTAACCACTACACCACCGAGGCGCATCTATATATATATATATAGTTGGACTTTGCGCGGCAGAGCGTCTGCAGATTCAAGATATTAATAAGCTGCCCGGATGGGTGGAAATTTGACAAATAGACTAACAAACTTGTGTGTGTGTATATATATATATATACACACTATATATGTGTGTGTATATATATATATATATATATATATATATATTATATATATATATATATAGTATATATACTCATTATACCGGGTGTTCCACTTAAAACCGGCCCGCTGGAGTACTCCAGCGGGCCGGTTTTAAGTGGAACACCCGTTATATAGACACACACATTATGCGGAATGATGGATGATTACTTCCTTAAACCACGCCCACTCATCACTGCTCTCCAATGAGATCAATGTGCCCTAAAAGTAGGAGGCGCCTTTCATCTGTGCGAATTGGGACGGGGCATACTACCCCTCGCATTTAAAAGATTCATTTCCACCCCAGAGAGTCATTCTCCAGTCAGTTTTTCCGCAACGCGTAACCCATTTCAATACAAGATGAATTCGGCCAATTCTGACGAGGTGCTTTCGTAAATGTATCTGTGCGAATTTTTTGTGCTACATATATTTGTAACTATTGGAGCGACCCGGTGTTGCCCGGGTGGAAGTTGAACGGTGTGTGTATATATATATATATATATATATATATATATATATATATATATACTGTATATATACATATACAGAGTGTCCCAAAAAATGCTTACATATCATATTAGCATATATATCAATAAGCAAAATAGGCGGATAGTAAATAGATAGCAAATAGGCTTCTTTAATGTTTAAATGTTCGAAATATCAGCCAGCAGCGTCAATACCTTCATGGTTGTACTGCTTACTTTAATGTTTTAAATGTTCAAAATGTCCGCCACTAGCATCAATACATTCTTGACAACGGCGCGCAACAGATCGGCATACTGTTCGGATTGCTCGGAGTGGAATGTTGGCACAGGCTATTTCAATTTCGTGTCGCAAGGCCTGTAGTGTCCTTGGTTTCTCAGCATACACAGTGTTCTTCAGAGTGCTCCACAAGTAAAAGTCTAAGGGTGTTAAGTCAGGAGATCGTGGTGGATACTCAATAAATCCCCTACGTCCTATCCATCTTTTAAAACAAACATTGAGAGAATTTCTAACGTCATTGTGTTAATATGGTGGCGCGCCATCCTGTTGAAAGTAACACTCTTCTTCCAAAAAAAGAGCTCTGATTGAAGGTACAATGTTGTCTTGCAGCATTGATAAGTAAGCAGCACCTGTGACAGTGTCCTCAAAGAAAAATGGCCTTATCAGTCCTCTGGAAGACAGACCACACCACACTGACACTCCTGGTTGCTCGTTCTTCTGTTACGTTTGGATTTTTGGTGGCCCAGTACACACAGTTGTGTCGATTGATAGTACCATTAAGTTTAAAAGTGGCTTCATCGGACCAAACAATGAAATCAGGAAAAGATTGTTTTTCATCACACATGTGCAAAAACCACTTACAAAATTCTCTTCGACGATCTGGATCGTCCTCATTCATTGCATCGAGCAGTCTAGGTATGTACGGTTTCCACTTTTCACTTCGCAAAATGCGATGAACGCTGGATTTAGAAACACCAGTCTCACGAGAACATTGCTTTGTAGACTTATTTGGAGAGTTTGTGAAGGCCTGTAACACGGTCTCAACACTTTCATTGTCAGTTGAAGTGCGACGTCTTCCAGATCGGCCTTTGTTGACGTTTTGCCCTGTTCCGTCAGTCTCAAACTTATCACGTAATCTTGCAACTGTTACCCGTGATGATGGTAATGTTCCAAACTCATTTCTCCAATGTCTTTGTACCTCAGCCACATTCTCCGTCTTTCAGTATGCTTCAGAATCCACTTACGTTGCTCAAACGATAACTGCAATGCCCCATTTCCTGTAACAAGGGATACTACTGTTATTTAAGTACAATACACCATTACTATACTACTATACTACTATTACTAAGTACTATAAATATACTAATATATCAGCGCATATTACTATCATCTAAAGTGTTCATGTTGATATATATATATGTTAATATGATGTGTAAACATTTTATTGGGATACCCGGTATATATATGCCTGGTTAGGTTAATTGACTGCTCGGTTAGGTCAACTAAGTGCGGGGTTAGGTTAATGAAATACCCGGTTAGATCAACTGGATGCATGATTAGATTAATTGAATGCCCAGTTACGTCAATTGAATGCCCTGTTAGGTCAACTGAATGCCCGGTTAGGTTAATTGAATGCCCGGTTAGGTCAACTGAATGCCCAGGTAGGTTAATTGAATGCCCGCTTAGGTTAATTGTACGCCCTTGACGATTGGTTAGGTTAAGTCGTGATATTTTCGTTAGTTTTAATGAAAAATATCACGACTTAACCAAACCAATCGTCAAGGATTTACAGTTGACCTAACCTGGCATTCAATTAACCTAACCGGGCATTCAATAATTTTAATGTGGGTTTCGATATATATATATATATATATATATATATATATATATATATATATATATGACCTCGGAGGCCGACGCCACATAGACTATATGCATATATGTATATCTATGACCTCGGAGGCCGACGCCACATAGCCTATGTTCTGATATATATATATATATACTGTATATATACTAGAGCTCTGCCCATTTTATTACGTGTCTATGATAGAGGTTCGGCCATTTTTTGTCACTGTCTTTTATGACGTGGCTATGAAGTCACTATCTTTCAACCAATCCGGAATACAGAGGCCTCCAGCGGACTCAGATGACCTAGGAGGCCGACACCACATAACCTATAATCTTCCGCTGCCAGAGTTACCCCTCTTCCCCAAGTATCATCCAAATCTGGCAAGTGGTTTGGCCGTCCATAAGCAACAAAGAAATTTCGGAGTTCGACCGTCAAAAATATTAGGATAGATATGCTTTTACATGCATTTTTATATTGAGTTGTTTTTTCTTCTGTAGTTGCGATTTTTTTTGTACAGCATAATAGCTATAGGCGCTTGTTTTTCTTTTGAGAGGACCGTGGGGGCTGTAAATGGCAAGTTAAATCGGTATATTATGCCGTCTGTTTTTAAAGTTGGGGACATAATATAAGTAATGCAGTGGTTACATTCAAAGATATAATTTTTCAGGTGTGTATATATATATATATATATATATATTATACTATATAGTAGGGTTCATCACTGGAGATAGGGTCAAAATTCAACTTCGGTGAATTTTTTTGTGTGACCCACCAATTACATCCACCTAATGAAGTTTCACATAAGAAAGAAAGCAAACCATAGCTGGAAAAACGAAAGTCTGAACATATATTTGGACAGCCACAATTGAGAAAAACTGAAATACAGCTTTAAGATGATCATATTCTCATTGAACAAGTTACTCATCATAAGTTCATAACAGTTATTCACGACAAAAGGTCTCTCTTGTTTGCTGTTTTTCGGGTAAAGCCGGCGGTGACCCTCAACGACCTGAAGCATACACTGAATCTGGTCCTCTTTCTTCGTTCTTCCCTAAGCGGTGAATTCCTTGATGAGGGCGACGCCTAGTTCAGACAGGTACCAGAGGTGTCAGCCGAAGGACTTCATTGCTGCGTCCCTGATGACCGGATTCTCGTGTTGCGAAAGTGTCTTGAAGAGGGTGAGGTCCATACAAGGGGCATCAGATGGTCTCGTGACCGTGAACCACGCTCGAATGTAGTACTGGACGACGAACACGCAGAGGTGGTCGAGGTTGATCCAGACGATCTCCGTCCTGTTCGGTCCTCGGGAGGTGGATGGTCGCTGGGTCATGGTTTGAGCGAACTGGTAACTGAAGATCCATATCTTCAAGGCATAAATCGCCTTCGCCATCCACTTGGCAGATGGAGTGCGGCTGGAGCCATGAAAGTGACAGATGACCGAACATAAGGCACATTTCCCAGGAAGATCACTGCCAACTCCAGCAGTTCCTTATAGTCGTCTCTGGGTTGCTGGACGCAGAGTTGTTCTTGGGCGAACTTGAGGATGTCTTCTCGCCATGGCTCAACCGTCGATGCCATGGTCTCATCGTCGAGTGCTTTTGGAACTCCTGTTGTCGAACCTTCTGCCAGAACTCCCTGAAGTTCAGGAAGGGGAAATGTCAGGACTCTTCGACTGTTCCATGACCAAAGCAGAGAACACGGTCTCCAACAAAATCTCGAAAACATGGTGACGACAGGCCATGTAAAAAAGATCCCGTTCCAGCATTTGCTCAATCTGCGGGCACACACTTCCTTTCGTTCCCTTATTCACTGCTGTGGTGTCGAAGCAGAGGGAATTGATACGATCCTTGAGGCTCCATTCGTCCAGAACCTCTCCAATGATCGTTGGCGTTTGTTCAGCTTTCCAATCAGTAAGCTTGGGGACTGCCAAGAGTTTCTCCACATCCTCATTGGAGTAAGGGAGTGGAGACAGCAAGGATGGGCAAGCGGTCGATTCTTTCCCGACTAGATAAGTCGGACATCAGCTTCCCGTCCCAGTAGAGAGTGAGAGGAACAGTGGAAGAAAAGCTAAGCATCAGCTCTGCGGCCAAAGCTGTGCGATGAGCAATGCTTTTCCTTCAGATGGTGCTTGGGCTGATGGCCAGCTGCTTCACATCGTGACCAAAATAGGATGTAAAGGGGACCAGAACATGAACTGCCTTCCGATCGCTGAGTTGGGTCCGTTCGAGAGCTGAAACCACCTGACCACTGATGACGGAAAGACCTCGGTCCAGCATTGGAGGAGAGCAAGGTCCTCGTCCTCGGGTATGCGAGGGCATTGGCGAGTCTCCAATGTCCGACATGGAAGTGGAAGAAGACGACTCAAGTTCCACCATGACACTCTGAGCAGCTTGGTCTTCCAAAAATCGCTTCTCGCTTCGTTCGTGCTGAGTTCTCTGCTCCTGCTTCGCTGTCTCCTTCTCCCAGGAATTATTGACTCCGGCCATGCTTCCTGGTCGCCCAGGGCGACGTTGAACGATAAGGAAATCCTTATCCTCTTTAATCTTCATGAGATTGTCTTAGTGGGCGACGTCGAAGAGTTCCTTCAAACTCTTCTAGATCTCCTCCCTATCTTCTTCAAGCTCATGTGATCTGCATGGAGCTTAATGACTTTCACTGAAAGCTGAGACAAGTCAATTATTGGGATCTTAGCTTTGCTCCAGACTTCTGCCACTTGTTGCGCCGTTAGCTTCATGCATTGCTTCAAAGAGGCTTCATGTCCGTGATGGTGAAAGAGGACTCGCAACACTTCACCACGACTGGGTAACTTCGCTCCTTAGAACCCGGGCTTCGGTTCGCACACCAGCCAGACGGCTGAGGAACATCGAGTTGTAGCCATTCACACAGAACCCCTGCTGAAAGAGAAGAGACGGATGAGATCATTTTGCATCATCAAAGTCTGGAAGCATTCAAGAACATGAAAAAACACCAAATCAATCATAAGACAGATACGAGAGATTCTTGAGCTTGGATTTACTGAAAAGGGCTCTCGTATAAGGGAGCCACTCCATGCAAAAATTCAAGTGCCATACGCGATCCCTAAACAGTCTTTGATTGACCTGAAATTTTGACCACGAAGTTTTTTCTTCAACAAAGTAAAATTGGCGGGTTAAGCGAAGATGATCAAAAGCTTTCGTTTTTTACCGCACCCTAATATATATATATATATATATATATATATATATATATATATATATATAATATATATATATATATATTATATATATATTATATATATATATATATATATATATATATATATATATATATATATATATATATAAAATGAGAAATGTTTTTACCGTTCTCCAGCGCAGAATCGGGTATTCTCCTATTCAGTGTTGTAGACAATCAGACAATCGTTCGCTTTTATCATCTCATGAGATTGATAACATTTTCGGAACCCTACCTACGGGGAAATCAACGGGTTTATTGGGTACTGACGACGAACCAGGCAATTCTGCCCACGAATCGTAAGTAAAAAAATTATATATGCATATCCCATTCCCGCGAATGAGACTAAATTGTTTTTTGTTGATGAGTTTAATTTACAAAACTTGTTTTAGTTTGATTTTTATGTACAAATACACTATATATATGGTGATTCACGACGAAATGTCATAACTTCGGGAGCTTATTGTTGGGGCCATTCCAGGTCAAAACTTCATATAAACATAGGTCCCATTCTTAACGGTTATTGAGCTATGTTTGAATTTCAAGCATGCGTATGCGTGGCCTTGAATTGAATTGACAGTTACTTACCGAAACAAACTATCCACGCAGTAGAGTATTGTGTTTCACAGCCCGCAGTTGATATTTTTTGCGTTCAGTATGCCTTTTACGTTTTCAAATGCCGGATATGCCGATATGGTGTATGTTTACGGAATTTGCGATGGAAATACTACTGCTGCTATTGCTGAATACCAGCGACATTTTCCAAATCGAAGAATTCCAGATCGACGAGTGTTAAGCAACGTTTTCCGGAGAATGCGAGAGAGCGGTTCATTTCCTAGCGTTACTGTTTTATATGAGCGTCCGGTACAACAAGATGTGGCTGGACAAGAAAACATTATTCAGATGGTACAGCAGAGTCCTCATGTTAATACGCAAAGGATTTCACACGTCTTAGAGTTCCTCAAATGAGAGTATGTAGAACCACGAAGAAGGCATGTATCCATACCACGTACAAAGCGTTCAGCACCTCCACCCAGGGGATTGTGCCCAACGGTTGGAATTTTGTAATTGGCTCAATGTTGATCGACAATTGCATCGATACGTCTTATTCTGCGATTCTGCGACGGTGTTAACAACACTCGCAATTTACCTGAGTTGTCAGAAATGAATCCTCATGCCATTGTGGAAAGTAATTTTCAACATCGGTTTAGTGTCACTGTGTGGTGTGGTATTCTCTACGGTCAGCTGATTGGTCCGTTTATCTTCGAAGGTGGTCTTACAGGTGACATTTCTCTACGATTTCTGCAAAACAAACTGCAGCCACTGTTAGAAGATGCACCTTTGGCAACACGATTGTGTCTGTGAGAACGCATCTCGATGATCGCTTTCCTGGCTGGTCGATAGAGCGGTGGTGGTGGTGCACAATATTGGCCACCCAGGTCTCCGGACCTAACCCCTCTAGATTTTTATCTGTGGTGGCGCATGAAAGAGCTGATGTACGAGAGAAAAGTGGAAACACGAGATACATTGCTCCGTCGCATTTTGGATGCTGCAGCCCTCAAAAGGACAATCATAATGAACTAATGCGAGCTACACGCGAGACTCACAAACGAGCCGCGATGTGTATTGAAGCCGAGGGTAGTCATTTGGAAGTTATTGTAAATTCATGAATAAAAAATTTAGCAGCTATTTATTCTCTATTCTTTTCTTTAAACATTCAAACATCCATAGCTCCATAACCGTTAAGAATCGGACCTTTGTTCATATGGAATTTTTGACTGGGAATGACCTCAGCTATAAGCTCCCAAAGTTATGACATTTCGTCGTGAATCACCCTGAATATATATATATATATATATATATATATATATATATATATATATATATATATATATATATATATATTACAACTAATTATTTGAAATTAATTTGAAATAGTGGGGTTATTTTTATCAGGTCATCCCATAAGTAATGTCGTTTTTTACGATACATTAAGTTTAAACTAGTCCTACTCGGTTTAAGCATAAATTTTCCGAAGGTTATATCTAAGAGGAGATCTATCGTGTTTCGTTACATACTTTACAGACCTTGACCAGTGAAGACTTGTGCTTTGCTTTATGTGAACACCTCATAAATATGGCGGTATCAGAAGAGCATATCAGGCATATAATGCTTTACGAGTTCAAAAAAGGGAACAGTGCTACTGAAGCAACGCGAAACATTCAGGACTTTTATGGCAACGATATTCTGCATGTGAGGAAATGTCAAAGATGGTTTCAAAAGTTTAGGAATGGTGACTGCTGTTTGACAGATGCAGCACGCTCTGGACGCCCTGCTGACTTTGATGATGACCTGCTGTTAGCCGCACTTGAAGAAGGCTGTTCAACAACTGTCAATGAATTGGCCCAGAAACTCAATTCATCCCCGTCCACCATCCATCGACATTTGCAACAACTCGGGAAAGTGCCTAAGTTAGGAAAATGGGTGCCACATGAATTGGCGGTCGACAATCTGAGGGTGCGGGTAAACATTAGCACAGCTCTTCAATCCCGTGAACTCCAAGATCCGTTTTTTCACCGTTTAGTGACTGGTGATGAAAAGTGGATACTGTACCAGAATGTTAAGCGCCGTCATCAGTGGGTTTGTGCCGGAGAACCAGCGACACCACAGCCAAAACCAAATCTTCACCCTCAGAAGGTGTTGCTTAGTGTTTGGTGGGATAAATGTGGTGTAATACACTTTGAAACCTTACCACACAACCAAACAATCACCGCTCAAGTCTACTCTCAACAACTGGATCGATTGAACACTGCACTAAAAGAAAAGAGACCTTCTTTGGTTAATCGGAAAGGAATCGTGTTCCACCACGACAACGCACGTCCTCATACCGCTCGGATCACTTCTGCAAAAGTTGAGGAGCTTGGATGGGAAAAACTTCCACATCCTCCATATTCTCCAGACCTTGCGCCTTCAGTTTATCATCTCTTAAGGAGTCTGCAAAACTATCTTGACGAGAAACAGTATACTTCTTTAAATGACCTGCACACCAGTCTTTGTACGTTTTTTGCCTCAAAACCGCCTGAATTTTATAAACGGCATTGAAAAGCTTGTAGGACGTTGGCAGAGTGTCATTGATTCCGATCGATGGAAAATATATACTAGATTAAAAAGTTTCAGTTGTTTTTTTTTTTGTTCTTCAAATTCCGATCTAAAAAAACGACACCACTTATGGAATGACCTGATTATTTTTATTTTTGTTTCTAGAAAAGATTTATGTAGTGATGGTACTGGCATGGTACTGGCACTCTTGATATGTTGCAAGCAATTGCAGTTGCACACAACGGAGCACCGACAATTCAGCGCAGGACAATTCAGCGCCGACAATTCAGCGCCGACAATTCAGCGCAAAGACAATTCAGCGCAAGACAATTCAGCGCCGACAATTCAGCGCAAGTCAGTACAGTTAAAAGTTTAGTTAAAAATAATAAAAATAAATCGCAATAAATAAAAAAGAGAAAAATTTGTATATTTATATATATGCTAAATTGGGTCTGTATCGAAGGAGTGACATTTCAAAGGAGTGACATAACAAAGGAGTGACATAAATACCATAACGAAGGAGTGACATAACGAAGGAGTGACAAATCGGAGATAAAATTCAAAGGTGTATAATTATTAAAATTTTATTTAAAAAACAAAATTTGTTAGAATTGTTAAAATTAAGATTTTATTTCAAAAACTAGAAACCTAACCTAACCTAACCTAACCTAACAGTTGCAAGCCTCTCTTCCCTCTGGATTTGTTCTTTCTTCTTCTTTGATGGTATTTTCGCGCTGAATTGTCTTGCGCTGAATTGTCGGCGCTGAATTGTCGGCGCTGAATTGTCCTGCGCTGAATTGTCGGGTCACGGCACAACAACATTTTTGCAGACACACTACTAAACCTTTTCTTTCCTTCTTGCATGAAATACTTTTGTAAAGCAATTATGTGCACTTTGGCCTCTGTATGCGTTATTTTTCGGTGCTCACGTTCGTCGTCATCTTCGCCGTCTGGATCTGGATCTCTTTGAAGACGCATGTTGCTACTTACTCTATAATGCTCTTACTTACTCTGCTACTTACTCTGTAATTTGAACTTATCCAACAGATAATTTTTTAAGAAAGTGAAAGGTGTTGTCGCCTTGACATCTTGAATCACACTGACACTCTTCAGCAGGTTATCAGCCTAATTCACATTGTATTACCAAATACTGTATGGTAAGAGTGTAAGAGTGCACACTCTGTATATCATCCATACACCACCACCATCAACCAATCGTGTTCACTTTTACCAAATTAGGTAATAGTGTGTGTGTGTGTGTGTGTGTGTGTGTGTGTGTGTGTGTAGCGTCACAATTGACGTCACAATTCGGACCAATAAAGCTGCTTGATTGTTCCTAATAAGCGGATTTAATAGTACGATAATTCAATTATTCATTTTTGTTCTTAGAAATTTGGCTCAATAATCCGGCGGCCCCATTAACCGAAACCGCCTATATATATATATATATATATATATATATATATATATATATATATATATATTATATATATATATTCCTGTGGATAGGGGATTTAAAGAATTCTTCCGACGTTGTCCTAGCGTATCGTAAAAGGCGACTAAAAATAAGGGATGGTTTCGGGACCCCTCTGACCTGTATACAACTTTTCACAAACAGGAACGGTTAGAGTAGGGGCACAGCGGGGTCTTTTTTACGACGGCTCAGGCTGCGTTATTTGAATGTGCATGGATGTGGTCAGGATTATAAGAAGGGAGAGATTGGTGCTCTGTTTCGTGAGAGAGGCTTGGAGGTCCTGGCTTTAAATGAAACAAAGTTGGTGGAATGATTTGGGAATGTTCGGGGGATAAAGTGTGGGGTTGGGGAGAGGGTAATGGCAAGGGAGGGGGTTGCGCTTCTGATACGTGATGGGCTATGGGAATGTGTGAAAGAGTGTAAGGAAGTGAGTTCAAGACTGATGTGAATTAGAATGAAAGTGGGCCAAGAGAGATTGGTGATTGTTGGTACGTATGGACGTGGGACTGAGAAGAATGAAGGGATACGGAATGTGTTCTGTGACGAACTGGGTGAATGTTTGGGTAATATTGATGCGAGGGTGCGAGTTGTCATGCTCAGGGAGTTGAATGCGAGACTGGGGGATGTGACAATTAAGGGTATAGTTGGGGCGCATGGGGTGCCTGGTTTGAATAGCAGTGAGAAAAGGTTAGTTGAGTTGTGTGCTGAAAGAGAATTGATGATTGGGAATACCTGGTTTCGTAAAAGAGGTGTATATAAGTACAGGGCACTAATGGACTATGTGTTGATAACTATGTGTTGGTACTACCAAATCAGAAGTGTGGGTGATTGGGAAGAGTACAAGAGGAAGAGGCAAGAAGAAAATAGAAAAGTGCGAGAGCTGAAAGAGAGAGAAAATGAGAGATAGGGTGAGAGTGTCAGAAAATTTCAGGGAGAACAAGATGTTTTGGAGAAAAGTGAATAGTGTGAAGAAAATGAGAGGGCAGATGAGCATGACTGTGAAAAGAGTCGATGGGGAAGTGATGGTAGATAGAGAAGATGTGAAGACAAGGTGGAGTGAGTATTTTGAGGGATTATTGAACCTGTCGGAAGAAAGGGAAGCAGATTTGGTATGTTTGGGCAGAGAAGGGGTTCAGAGTATGAGAGTTGTGCTGAATCGGGTAGTTCGTAGGGAGGCGGTGGTGCAGGCCCTAGGCAGGATGAAAGGTGGAAAAGCAGTAGGAGTGCATGGGATCGCTGTCGAGCTCCTGTAAAAATGGCGGTGGATGTAGTGTTGATTGGATAGGGCGTATGTTTAATGTGTGTATGGACAGAGACGCGCTGCCTCAGGACTGGCGGAGTGAATGTATCGTCCCCCTCCGTTCGTCCGTTTTCTCATTGTATCAGTTGCTTGGAGACACTAGCACCGGACCCCTGTATAAAGGTAGGGGGGAACAAAAATGTATGCTCGAATTATAGAGGAATTAGTCTGTTGAGTGCGCCAGTAAGGTGTATGGGAGTGTGATGATTGAAAGGGTGGTGGGATGCACGGAGCAACAGATTCGGAGGAGCGAAGGGCTTTTAGAAGAGGTAGAGGGTGTGTGGACCAGGTGCTTCGGTTGAAGATGTGTGAGAAATACTTGGAGAAAGAAAGGGATTTGTATGTGGCGTTCATGGATCTTGAAAAAGCGTATGATAAGGTTGACAGAAGTACGTTGTGGCAAGTGCTACAGCTGTATAGGGTGCATGGGTCGTTGTTGACTGCGGTGAAAAGTTTTTACCGAGAGAGTAGAGCATGTGTGACTGTGGGAAGAGAGGAATGCGAGTGGTTTCCGGTAAAAGGGGGACTACGGCAGGGTTGTGTGATGTCTCCATGGTTGTTTAATGTATTTATAGACAGGGTGGTGAAAGAGGTGAATGCAAGGGTCATGGGGAGGGGAGCGGGAGCGAAGCATGTTGCAGGGGGAGGTTTTTGGGAAGTGAATCAGTTGTTTTCTACGGATGATATGGTTCTGGTGGCGGACTCGACAGAACAGCTACAGAGACTGGTAACTGAGTTCGGAAAGGTGTGTGAAAGAAGGAAGCTAAAAGTAAAGTGAATAAGAGTTAGGTTATGTGGTGCTGTAAAAGGGAGGTTCGTGAACGACTGAGTATAAGTTTATATGTTTCCTCAGTGAAACTCAGGTGTCTGAGACGACTGACAGTAACTCCCTTCCTGTACCCTCTTACTTTATACTCAATTTCATTACAAAGGTGGATGTTGCGTATATGTGCGCAATGACGTAAATTGTTCTCGTATTCTCTAACTCGAATCTTCTGAATTCTATACCCTCTGGCTACGGCTTACTTGTCAATCTCAAACTAAATACATCTGCGCTGTTTACCTTTCTCCTCATTCTACTGACTATTCAAAATTCTTTGATTACCTCACTTCTAAAGTAGAATGCATTCTGTCTCGCTCTCGCTTTGCTGAAATCTCCATTTTACGATATTTCAATGTTCACCACCACCTTGGCTTTCTCCCATTTCACTAACATCCCTGGTGAACTAGCTTACAACTTTTCTATTCTAAATGACCTAGAGCAGATTGCACAGCACTCTACTCGTATCCATGATCGTCTTGGAGATAGGCCCAACATTCTGGATATTTTTCTTACCTCTCATCCGTCTTCTTAGTTTGTCAAACATTTTTCTCCGATCAGTGAAATTCGGCCTTTGGATCCTACCAAGAGGAGGCGCCTTTTGCACTTTCGTGCCGCTGATTGGGAGACCCTTAGAGTGTATTTCTCTGATTTACTATCGAATGATTACTGTTTCCGTGGCCGGGGCCCTTCTGAGCACATCACAGAGTTGATTCTCTCGGGCATGGAGCCTTACATTTGGGTGAAGTGAAAGAACGTTTTTAGAATTCAGTTTTGTAGGGGTACCCAAACGTTAGTCTGTGGTACCAGTAAGAAATCTGTAAAATATTAGCTACCTGCGACATCGCCTTCACCGGCCCCAAGGAGGTCAAAGATTTTGCCTTTCTGGTGCCCCAAATAATTAAGGAAAACTTTAAAGATTTAACCGTATCTTCCGTCGTGTTTATGTTTGGAATATCATTTTTATTTCATTTGATTTGTCTATTTATATTCTTTAACTTTTTATTTATACACTTTTCTTCTATTTTTCACAGAAATTTGAGAAATTTGGTATTTCATGAAAAATACTAACAAAAAATAGGAATTTTTATATCTTTCGTCGAGTTTCGCATTATTTAGGATTTGTTATTTATACTATATGACATCATACTTTATATCTTTTTCAGATTATTTGATTGCTTTGATAAATTTCTATATTCAATCTGATTCGCTAAAAACATTTACAGTCACTAATATAGTCTAATTCTATTCCGACGCATAGAGCAAAATTAGGCATGGCTTCCATGGCCGCGAATGAATCAGCAAAAAGGAAGACGAGGAATACTCAACAGTTGAATCCAATCTTTGGACCACCAAAAGATCTCTCACTGATTTATTTGCCTTCGTCCGAAGATATACTTCAGTGTTTCCTTTATGTTGGACAGGAAAGAATTAAGTCAAGAGAAGCTAATCCAAAAATTTATGAAGTTGCTACAGTCGTTGTCCAAAAAGTAAAGACTGTATGGGATCGTACTTCTCTTCCAACTAGCCATCATAAGACCATAACGCAGTGCATCCAAGGTTTGTACGAAAAATATCGAAATGTCTTGAAACAATTCAAAGGGCGGAAAGACCAAGCATCCTATCAAGCATTGCTTCACAAATTTAAACTTGACTCACTGAAGCTCTTTGATATAGTTTCTTGTAAATGTGAAGA
This sequence comes from Bathynomus jamesi, assembly GCA_023014485.1. Taxonomy (NCBI): domain Eukaryota; kingdom Metazoa; phylum Arthropoda; class Malacostraca; order Isopoda; family Cirolanidae; genus Bathynomus; species Bathynomus jamesi. The sequence goes on along the minus strand of JAJOZX010001924.1, from coordinate 574,773 downwards.
CTTCCTGACATGTCGTTGTGAGAAAGACCGAAAAGTTCCTGTTCTGGAAAAGGATTTCATTAATGACCAACGAACGTCTCGAAAAATGATGATTGGATCCATAGATAAAGTAGTCATCAAAATGAGGGAAAAAAGAAAAAGGGTACACAAAAGTATAAGGAATATACAGCGCGGATCTCGAAAGGAATGAAAGATTTTGATACTGCTGCAACTGTTTCCTCAAGTTCCAGCGAAACGGACGAAAGCAGTGAGCCGTTTAACCTCACGACAAAGCCATTAATTAATCCCGAACATTCACAAATGAGAATGCGTTTGCCAACAGTGGGTAGAGAATGCGATCGACGAGGAATATCTGACCGTACTGGGGCAGTTCTTGCATCTGATGTTTTTCATGATTTAAAATTAATTAGTAGTGAAGATAGTTCTTCAGTGATCGACAGAAGCAAGATAAGACGAGAAAGGAGCAAGATTAGAAACGATCTCTCTGAAGATACCTCAACTTTCAGTTCAAGTGATCATGTTATGGTCCTCTACTTTGATGGAAGAAAAGGTCGAATAAACGTTATGATAATGATTACTATGGAAGAGCGTATTGTCCTTCTGAAAGAACCAGGCTCAACTTAATTAGGCCACATATCTCCAGAATTGAGCACAGCAAACAGCATTTATAAAGGCATTTTGGAGTTCTTGGGAAGCAAAAATATCAGTGCTAGAAATATTGTTGCCATTTGCTGTGATGGCACTGCAGTCAATACTGGAATAAAAGGAAGCATATTAAAAAATTTGGAGCAGAACTTAAACAAACCCTTTCACTGGTTTGTCTCTTTAATTTTAACGAGTTAACATTGAGGCATTTGTTAGTACACCTCGATGGGCCCTCCCATGGTCCACGAGAAATGTCAGGACGAATTGGAAAAGCATTAAAATCTGTCGACCAACCAATAGTTAAGTTCGAAGCCGTGGAAGGAAATCCTCTTCCAATTAATGATTCTGATTATTTAAGTACAGGACAATTGTACCTCTGCAAAAAAGAAACTTCACTTTTCTACGTGAAGGTCAAACTATGATAATAAAAACCCACTCTAATAGACAGAGTTTATTTCCACAACAGTTTCGATGCCCACTGGCATCCTCTTCGGATCCACCCGAAGAGGATGCCAGTGGACATCGAAACTGTTGTGGAAATAAACTCTGTCTATTAGAGTGGATTTTTATTATCATAAATTGTACCTCTATAAAGCTTCTCAGGCTATAACTTCTGGGTGTTGCAGCAATGACTTAGCAAATCTTCAACCTGGGACAGTAGTATAGCCGCAAAAGGTTAGAGTGCAGGAATATTGCAAGTGATTACGTAATGTTGCAAAGGGGGTGGGGTTGTTGCAAAGGGGGGGGGTGTTGCAAAGGGGGGTGGGGGTGTTGCAAAAAAAGAAAAAAAATCCCCCCAAAAAATTCCCCCCAAAGGGCCCTTTGTTGCCAACCGGGGTTGCAAGGGGCATGCAACTTGGAGGCGGAGTTCTCCCCCAAGCTGTTCCCCCCAAAGGGCCAGAAAGGAGAGAAAGGAGGAGAGAAAGGAGGAGAGGTGTTCACCTGGCAGGAGCCAAGTGCATATTAAGACTTCAGCCGAGTAGGCGTTGTTTTATAGGCTCCTAATCAGCCAGTTGGCTGAATCAGTCAGTTGGCTGAGCCAAGGGGGGGAGGGGTATACCTGCAGGAGAGAGAGAGAGAGAGAGAAGGTGCCTTTGATTGCAAGGCATGCAACTTGGAGGCGGAGTTCTCCCCCAAGCTATTTTCGTTTACCTAACCTAAGAGGCCTCTAAGGGGTTTTCCCAAAGGGCCAGAAAGAGAAGGACCAGAGGTCCTTGCTCGGCTGGGAGCCGAGCTTGTAATGACTCCGTCAGTCGTCTCTCGGTCTTTTATAAACCTCTATTCTGGCTGAGTTGCCAGATAGCGCCATGTATTCAGTTGCCAGATAGCGCCATGTATTCCAGATAGCAAAAACCATATATTAATCATCCATTTAAATAGTGTACCACAATATATATTTATATGACGGTAGATGAATCCAATTAAATTCTGTTTATTAAATAAATAATTTTTAGACACTTAATTTTTATTATAAATATTTAAGTCACGGATAGCGAAACGAAATGAAAATTTATGAAGCACACGAGCCTCATTCCCCCCAATCCCCTGCGAAGAAAATTGAAAAAAAAACGAAATCTAAAGCAATTAATCAATTGAAATTAACCAAAACACAATCCGCTATAACGGGTTCGGACGACTAATGACATCTTTATATTTTCGAAGAACACCTGCTGGTTGAGAGACCTTCCCCCCAATCCCTGATAAGTCTCCCTTCACTCCAAATGAAAAGAAAATTTACGGAAAAATCAAAACACACGATTGTCATTCCCCAAACCCATATATATATATATATATATATATATATATATAATAAACGAATAAACAACTCGTGCACACACACACACACACACACACACACGAGGAAAGGCAGAAACTAGGTCATTTCGAATCGTCCCCCTAGAGACCTTTTTCTGACCGAGAGTCAACCTTTCTTCGTCTACTTGAACAAAAACCACCTTTCACAACAATTCTTATTATTATCATTATTATTATTATTTCTACAATGAAAATATTTTATATTTACGCGTAATTTGTATGGTGTCATATTCTTATAACTACATCTTAACTGCTTAAAGGCAGAAACTAGGTCATTTCGAATCGTCCCCCTAGAGACCTTTTTCTGACCGAGAGTCAACCTTTCTTCGTCTACTTGAACAAAAACCACCTTTCACAACAATTCTTATTATTATCATTATTATTATTATTTCTACAATGAAAATATTTTATATTTACGCGTAATTTGTATGGTGTCATATTCTTATAACTACATCTTAACTGCTTAAATCTTTGATTTTTAATATTTAGTGTTAGAAGTGAAAATTTAGCACAATTCATACTAGACCTCGATTGCTCACTATTTCATCGAGATAATTAAAGCTCATATACAGGACCTGCATTGTCTATAAGATCTGCGGGAAACTGAGTAAATGGAAATATTATTTTCTCGAAAACTATGGGTGATAGAAACATTCTGAAACCATATTTGGAATCAGTATCAAAAGTTCTATAAGAAACACCAAATAATTTTCAAGAAATGTTGTCCCCTAGTGTAATTTCTCGCCGAATTGGAAAGGTTCTCACTCCGCCTTAGACCCACAGTTTAACGTGGATTCAGAAATACATCTCGTCGATTGCTCACTATTTCATCGAGATAATTAAAGCTCATATACAGGACCTGCATTGTCTATAAGATCTGCGGGAAACTCTGAGTAAATGGAAATATTATTTTCTCGAAAACTATGGGTGATAGAAACATTCTGAAACCATATTTGGAATCAGTATCAAAAGTTCTATAAGAAACACCAAATAATTTTCAAGAAATGTTGTCCCCTAGTGTAATTTCTCGCCGAATTGGAAAGGTTCTCACTCCGCCTTAGACCCACAGTTTAACGTGGATTCAGAAATACATCTCGTCGATTGCTCACTATTTCATCGAGATAATTAAAGCTCATATACAGGACCTGCATTGTCTATAAGATCTGCGGGAAACTCTGAGTAAATGGAAATATTATTTTCTCGAAAACTATGGGTGATAGAAAAATTCTGAAACCATATTTGGAATCAGTATCAACAGTTCTATAAGAAACACCAAATAATTTTCAAGAACTGTTGTTCCCTAGTGTAATTTCTCGCCGAATTGGAAAGGCTTTCACTCCACCTTAGACCCACAGTTTAACGCGGAAACCGAACGCTCTTTTAAAAATATAATTAGGATATATTTCTTTGATAAAATATAAAGATGTCATTACTCGTCCGGCCCCGTTATAGCGGATTGGTACACATCATAGCTCCACCCAGCTACACCGGCAGCCAATCACTACGAACATCTGGTCTTTTGGGGCGGAGCTTGGCGATTGTGCATATAAAAGGGGATATTTTTCAGGTGGGAGTAACAGTAGCTATTTTCGCGTCAGTGAATAATCATTCCCTCCACCATGGACCTGTACGTCTCCCCGGATTTGTATGAAGAAAGTGACACTGCAGCATTAACGGCAATTAGTCTTTTTAATGCGATTGACCGTGATGAATTATTTCCAACGCAAACCGTTGAAGATATTTGCAGTGACGCTCCTTACAATCCGACGCAAGGGACTACCATAGAAATGTAAGTGTCTATAATTCGATTTATATATATGGAGAGTTGTAGTATCTCGTCAAATACTTCATTTAGATACTTGCCAAAAATCGAATTTTTTTTATGGCAATCAATGTTATTTGGTTTTACTTCTTATCCCCATTATGCTAGAATCGAAATTTTTTATGGTAATCAATGTTATTCCTCTTAAATGAACCAAAGATATCTTCACATAATGTGGATCTGCCTGTATACTCTGTATATGTTTTAAAAGAATGAACATTATTCCTTTAAGGTCCGATGAGGATTTGACACGTGTTATACAATCTTTTGAAGAATCTCGTGTCATGAATACGGAGGATATACTGATCAGTCAGCAATGTCACACCGAAATAATGTAAGTGTTTTTCGATCTTTTTAGGGTAAGAAGACACAATATATTTTCATAAATTTATTAAATGAAAGAAATCAGTACAATAACCAACTACAGAATATACCGTTACAAATATACGAACAAAAACATTATACTATACAACGAGTACGTACAATTGGAAAACGGATTTTTATCTTGTCTGCATACCATTTCATCGTTTCGGCGAGTGTGACACGGGTCAAATAAATTTTAAAAATTTATAAATTCTTTATCACATGACATATGCGTGAGAAATGAGACGCAGTACATTCCGCAAACATTACTAAAATATCCTTGTATACGAAATGGGTTCCATACAACTTCGGGAATATGTAACTGAGCGAGAAATTTTACAATAATAGGGTCACTCCAGGGTTGAGTGCCGAGTGAATCAAAATAGTACAGGCGCTGCCTATTTTTAAAATAGACAGCGATCCAGTGAATCCCTTCATTACCGATGACATCTGTGTTCACAATAAGACTACCGCATTCTCGCGTACTTGGCAAACTCAATGTTTCATTCTTCGCAAACACGCCGATAAATTTGGAACGTGTGACTCGTTCCATTACTTTCTGAAGTGTATTAGCATCCATTTTAAAAGTCAGTGATAACGCTCCTAAATCTATCTACTTCTATTAGGGCTTGCGATTCGAGATATACTAGTACACTAATAGGAGCGTCTATAGGCTTGGCGAATTCCAGCCGCACTGAGATGTTTCCGCTCTGCTGTGGGGTTAAATGGGTATTTACGCTAGCAGATAAGTCAGGTGTAATGTCAAACGGACAAAGAGGTAACACAGCGTCTGATGAATAGTCCGTACCCATTGTTCCACCCAAAGCAGTGCCATTAACGTATAGAGTTATATTTTTAAGTCCGAAATTCTCGAATTTAAAGGCACTCTTTTTATATTTTCCATTCACCGAAGCATGGTCCTGCATGCCGATTAATATCCTTTTAGGAAGATTTCCCAGGGCAATGTTTTCTATCTGCTTCGATGCCAACCCTGCAGGGACCGTATATAGTTTGATTTGCACTCTGTTAATAGGATATTTCACTGTAGCGTTTAGTAAATTTTTCTCAATTTCTAGTTGTTTTGGTGAACTAATTTCACTCGCCGTACGCGGAGGTATGTGTCCATAATGTGAACCACAACGGGCTTTGCACCCTCTTCTTGATCAGCATCCAGATTTAAGCAGATCTCAGGACTCGTGCGGGTGAGCTTTATTTTCATATCCACCCCGTTGACAAGCAACTTCTCTTGGGAAGTGAAATCTGTGTGCAACCGTCCAAAACACGTATATTTTCTTTTTAGAATTTTTAAATTTGTCATTTATACTATTTTCATCTTTAGTTTGATAATATCCCTCGGCACTTAAAAAGGTAGCATTCGCTTCTTTGGAAAAGTTGAGGACATTTTTTCAGATAGGCTCGTAGATGATAGTACCCCGTGCCTGCCGATATGTTGGTCTGATTTAAATATACGTCACACTGGTTGAATATGGAGTGCAGAAAGTTTGTTTCAGGGTATACAGCATATTTGTCATCGCAGACCGTTCCATCAGAATGGGCTATACGTAGCTTAGCGTACATGTGCACACAGCTTGGATCAAAAAAGTAAGGGCCTGAGCTGGGTATCACGAATTCTATAGGTGCACTCGGGGAACTAATTGTGTTTAAAGGGTTAATTGTAATAAAGTCACTGTGCTCAATAGAAACTTGGGTTGGAGGCAGCTCAAAAAGAGACAGCTCCGATTTACAGCATTGTGAACTACATGGGTGGATGAAGCGTGCCATGGCGAAATAGTGACTCCTCTCTCGACAAGTGGTAAACAAACTATGATTCATGAGATCAATGTCCTTAGCTTATATCAGTCAAAAAAGTGGTCAACCATAGGTTTCATTCGCTTACAGCACTTCTTTTTTGATAGCCTTTTACGTTTAATACCACGTGACCCCTTCTTCTTCCGGGCAGCCCTCTTCTTCTTCTTCCCGCCACCACGCATTTTTCTCTTTGCATCTTTGATGATTTCGTCCCGTGTACGCTTTAAATGTTTTTTTAGAGCTTCTTTAGGTTTAGCCCCGGCCAATATGTCTTCTGCAGTGTTAAGGCCTGATTGTAGCGCTTTTCTTCCAAGGTATCTGGCCCCCTCTTCAGCAAAGGAACAGCCGTACGTAGTATGGATGAAAAAATGGATCCAAGTCCACTACCGCGCTGGTATCTCACCCCTCGATAGACGGTGAAAGGCTTTCTATCCATTATAACTCAGTGCGTCGAAATGTAGCTTCACTGTTAAGCTCCCGTTACCAATGGGAAGTTTTCACCCTCAATCGTTCTTATATATATTGAGATATTGGTTATTAAATTAGTTGCGACATTCACATAATGGGGTCTGTCATATGTAATACACAAACTCCTTCCTCTATGGTTGGGGATGTGAGCAATGCGCAGCAGGCGTGCCTGGGTATCCCCAACAAACTGGTGCTCCACTATATTACTGTAAATATAGCACATGTCTGGGGACCTTTCAGACAATTTCTCCATCTTCAATTGATACATTAATCTGGACAAGTCATGCTGTGTCTCGTGAAATGTGTCTCTTTGGAAGGCTGCGCTATATCGGCCATTGGCTAGAATTTGGAACTTTCTATGGTCTTTAATACGTCTGTTAGTCTTTGATTTTAGGATTAGTGTATGTGCAGGGTTGTTTACGATTTCGTATACTAAATCATTCGTAAGGTTTGAGTTTCTTAAACTTACGTTTAAGCCTCTCACAACATCCTCGGCCGAACCATATTGACCCGGTCCTAGTCTTACTTCTGTACTGTAATACCGTGCAACCTTAGTCCGAATACGCATAGTTTCATCCATAGCTACCCCAGCTTTTTCACACTCGTCAATGTCTCTAAGAATCGTAAAAACGGTTTCTTTATGTTCAACATTTAAAAAGATGGTGTCCAGCTGAATTTCGCATATCCCCACCTCATACGAATCACGACCCAATTCAATGTGCTTGTGGAGCTCTGTTACAAAGTTGGCTAGTGTGTTGTTAGGGTGTACAGACAGGGACGAGGAGGACAGGAGTGTGACGTAGGAATGGTTAGGAGCCATGTTGCATACTCTTTAAGCTTCATTATTGCATCAGCTTTTATATAGGTGTTGAAGCTTTCTGGGTACCCTAGCCATTTCACCAGGTACATTTTTCTCTTTCCTGAACCTTTGCTTCCTAAAATTTTCTCAATTTTAAACACATTTTTTCCTAAATTAAACGCAACTTTCTGCAATTCCTCGCGGTAAAAGCCTCCTGAGATTTCTTCCCCATTCAAATCTTCAATGTAATACATCATTATCTCACCTTTAGGTCTCATAGCCCTAACTTTAAAAATCTCGCGTGTCCATCCTTGCTCAAAACCCTTTGCGAATTTGTTCCCCGAACGCGACAGCCTTACATAATCATTGATTTTGAAGCGCGCAGAGTGTGGTGGTGGTGGTGATCCATCTCTCCTCGGGAGCGTACCTCTTTCTAAAACTTCGTTAGGTGTTGTCCCAATCGTGCGATGGTGTGAGCGGTTGTAGGATGATGCCAATGATTCCAGAATGTCTAGAAATCTGTATGTGTTTTTATGTGTAAAATAACGGTGCATGCGTTCCTTTATGGTGCGCTGAACTCTTTCAGCGAAAGATGCCTTATGTATAGAATTGGTTGTGTAATAGCTGATATTAAACTCTGTCAACATGTTCTGAAAAGCACGGCCTATAAATTCCTTCCCCATATCCACAAAAATAGCCAGGAACCCTGTTTTCTTTTAACATTAGCGTTTTGGTGGCTTTAGCAACTGTTTCAGGTGATTTATTTTTCAGAGGAACTAGCCACAGATATCTAGAGAATACGTCTATTATGAATAGAATGTAGCGGTAACCATCGTTACACACAAAATATCTTTGCATGTCTGTTAAATCGGCTTGCCAAATAGAATCAATCGAGGAAGCCGTTGTCTTGGCTGTTTTAAACCTTTTTCTCACAGGTTTATGAAGCGTATAAGCGTCCTGCTCCCTCAAAAATCTTTCAACATCTTTTTTTCCTACTCCGTAAACACTTCTGTACAGTCTATCTACGCCGCCGTAAGATGATGGGGTAGAAATGTCATAACAGCGTTTAGTTAATACGTTAGCCATTTGCGTATTTTAGAGGAAAGTGGGTAGGGTTGGCTTAACCTCTTCTTGCTTCTCTTCAAAGGTGTTACCGCCGGGGGTGACGGCGCCTTCAATTGTGTCACATGCGTTGCATGTTCCAAGTCTTTTAACCTGTTCAGATTTCCTATCAACGTTTTAGGGACATTTATTTGTTGTAGTCTTGCTTTAATATGCTTCCATCCTGATGGTGATGGCCTATCCCACTTTCTCACCAGATCATGGACAATGTCTACGATAATCGATCCCTGTACCTTTGATCCTTCCACACTGATCTCGCCTGTATCGGTCCATTGTATGGCTGGATCCTCATTCAATAGATTATAAAGACTTAAGCCTTTACTCATCAATGTATGTGGGAGGGTGCTTTTTAATACATGTTCGATATGTTGTGTGGCTAATCTTTTTGGTTGGTCAGCTGTATCGTCGGGCACAGATCCTATGTCGCCATGTCCATCGTCCCCCGTGCTGTGCCTAATAACCACAGGAATCTCTGTAGGGCTCTTATAATTTTCGTACTCGTGAAGAAATTTCTGCAGAGCTTCTTGGTATAAGATTCTTTTCTCATCAGGTGTTTCTTCAGTGAAGCGTACACCTCGTGGGGAATCACTTCCAATTTCTTCATTATATTAATCTAGTCAGTAAAGGACCCAAAACTGAAAATAAGATGGGGAGAAATGACCCTCCTGTTTGTACAATAATTCGTTTTTTCTTCGCTACAGTTTGACTTTTACGAGCGAGTGCACGTATTATGTTCTTGTAGCGGCGTAGGCGAGCCTTCTCATGGGTTTTCATTGATACATTGCAATTTATAACGTTAAGACAGATTTCACAGATGCATTTTAAAAAGTCGGCGTCGATAGTTTTTAATAAACATCTGCTGCATTGCCCGGGGCAGTCGATGATAGATTTTTATTAATTCACGGTATTTCTTTAGTCTCTGTCATTCTGGAAAATACACCGTTTCAGGCTCGTTTGGAAATATATTCGTTCGTAGAAGCACTCTAAACGTGTTTCGCGGATGAAGGTCGCAAAGCAAATATCCGTAACGCGTGCTTGTAGCTTCTTTATAAACTTCCAAAAACTCCTTACGCTGATTCGGGAACATTTGATTGGCTAATACCCCAATTTGTGATACATCTCTACGTTGCGCGAATAAGACTAGATATTGCGTATTTAACGACACATCGCGCATGTATCTATTTTTGAAAAATAGATTCTGATTAATGAAGAAGACGCTTATGTTAAGATGGTGGGAGAATACTGTAAATGTCTCGGCAAACGTTTTATCCATCTCCAACATGAGATCGTCAATTACAATGATTGTATGTTCATTTCCCTTTAACGAATTAACGTCATATACGCCTTTGTGGAACAAAATATCATCTTGGTACTCGTTGAACACTGATTGATACGTCGAATAGCACCATATAACTTTATGCACAAATTTCGAAAACATCTCTCCCTTTTCTTTAATGATTTTAAGCATAAACACAGTTTTACCACATCCTGTAGGTCCAGATATAATACATGTGGATGGGCTCGTGAATCTGAATTTTTCTACAGCGTCCATTTCTAACACGTCACACTCCTATGTGTCATTTACAAAATATTACAAATTTTGAGTGCTGTTCCTTATATTTTGCTTTCTTCTCCCACAGAACCGTAAATGACGATGAGGTAGAGCACCCCATCATTGACATTACGGATGACCTCGACGAGAGTGTAGTTGTGATCTCCCCTGCCAACGAACCCTCACCAGCGATATCGCTAGCACGTCCAAAGCGGAGGTATGAGAACCCCAAGTCAGGTATAAAGCGACCGAAATACGCGCCTGTTGCAGCGGTAATAGATCCCCAACCCTCAACCTCTTACGCAACAACCCCCCCAGCAGCACCTCCCGCTAATATATCCCCTTATTCATCCGCCACAGTTGCCCCCCGTTCTGTTAAGTCTACAATAATAGATCCCCAACCCTCAACCCCCTACGCAACAGGCCCCCCAGCAGCACCTTCCGCTAATATATCCCCTAATTCATCCGCTACAGATGCCCCCCGTTCTGTTGAGGATGTTATAACGTTCGAGTTGGTGCGCTCAGCAGCCCCCACCCCAGCCTTGACTAGAAATCGGTATAGAGTCAGGGTCGACCCTAGAGCCATGTATAACAATGGAATTGAGCGCGGGCTACGCCGGGTTGTACAGCGTATTGTAGAGTTTGCTCTTCTGAACCGCGACGAGCGTGAAGTCAGGACGAGTCTGTCCTTTGGATTCGGGTCAGATGACGGTGATGTAGACGATTATTGGGTGATAGTGCCATTTAGACGTTTGGCGGCTGAAGAAGTAAAATATATATTAGGCCGTATAATGCAAGCCGCCCAAAGTAGTATAGCCTTTAATATGGACAACTTCACGGTAAATATTGATCGTGTATTCCGTGTTGCGGGTCATAGTGCCATACCGTATACTCTTAACTTCAATTCTCCGATTACACTAGGCAACAAAGATTTTGTTACAGAAGACCAAATAGGTGCTCCTAGCTAATTTCGGTATGCTGATTTCAAATCTATAATTAGATTTTTTCTATCACGTCTAGATTTTGTGTAAAATGCAAATCACTTTTAGTAAAATTTTCTACCACGTCCAGATTTTGGTTTTAATCGGCTTAATGCCAGTAATATGAAACTTGCTTTTCAAGGTTAAAGCAATTTTTTTTGCCAACTATATACAAATTCGAACAATTTTGATAAATAAAATTTATCCCGAGTTGGCAACACTGAGTCAAGAGCATAGTAACGGGCAATGCCCAACGGTCAGTCGCTACGTGACAGTCAAGCAGAACGGTTGTTGAAGCTCTCTGCTGATGAGCAAGTGACAGGTTGTGGTGACTTGTGTGTTTTTATAGCATTTGTTTTGTACTACGGTGTGTATTTCTTTTTATTTTGCACATCGTAATAATTACTTTCTACGTTTTTTCAGATATTGTATGGTAATTCAAAATGGCATCAAATAGACGTGCTTGTGTAAATCACCCAGACAACTTCTGCTTTGTCTGTGGACAATATACACCTAAGCCACAACGTAGAAACATAACAACAAAGATTAAACTTGCCTACAAGTGTTATTTTGACTGTAAGTTAGGAGACCAACAGAGGGACTGGGCACCACATATTTGCTGTGCACAGTGCAATGCAATGTTAATAGCTTGGATGAATGGTAAAAAAAGCTATGCCGTTCTCAGTCCCCATGGTTTGGCGTGAGCCGAAAAATCACTTCAATGATTGTTATTTTTGTTTGACAAAGATTGCTGGTTTCACAAAGAAAAACAAATCAAAGATCACGTACCCAAACTGCGAATCAGCAATGAAACCAGTACACATGATGAAACAAATCCACCACCAGTTCCACCAGCAACGATAACAGACAGCAGTTCATCTGAAGATTCTGCTAGTGATATAGAAACAGGGAAAGATGGCATATATGTTCCAGATGCAAATATTTCCCCACATTTGTTAAGTCAAGCGGAGTTAAATGACTTAGTGCGCGATTTGGAATTACCAAAAGAAAAGGCAGAGTTGCTTGGTTCAAGACTTCAAGAATTTAATCTTCTCCAACCAAACACCAAAGTTTCCCATTTCCGCCATCGCCATTTGCAGTTTTCATCATTTTACTTACAGGAAGAAAACGTTTGTTTCTGCCACGATATCAGTGGTCTGATGCAAGGGATTGGCTGTCGCTATGATCCAAAAGAATGGAGACTGTTCATTGACTCTAGTAAAGCTAGCCTTAAAGCTGTATTACTGCACAACGGCAATGAAAAACCTTCAATACCTGTAGCACATGCCACTGGCCTTAATGAGACTTACGAATCGATGAAACTGCTGCTAAGACTCATCAAATATAAGGACCACACATGGAATATTTGTGGCGACCTTAAAGTTGTATCATTACTTCTTGGGTTACAGTTGGGCTACACAAAGCATATGTGCTTTTTGTGTCTATGGAACAGCAGAGATGACAAGAACCACTACAAAAAACATGATTGGCCATCTAGAACTGAACATGTTGTTGGTAAATACAATGTGAAACACCCAGCACTTATTGACCCTAAAAGTACATCTTCCACCACTTCACATTAAACTTGGCCTTATGAAAAATTTCGTGAAGGGTATGGATCATCAAGGTAGTGGTTTCCAATATTTAAAGGATAAATTCAAAGGAATATTGACAGATGCTAAGCTAGAAGCTGGAGTTTTCACTGGACCACAGATCCGCAGTGTCATCCACGACTCATCGTTTCCATCTAACCTAAATGAGAATGAACTAGGAGCATGGACATCTTTCGTTGAAGTTGTCAAAAATTTTCTTGGAAACCACAAAGCTGAAAACCACCGTAAACTCGTAGAAAACATGCTTAAATCTTATGAAATAATGGGATGCAGAATGTCTTTGAAAATTCATTTTTTACATTCTCATCTTGACTTCTTCCCGGCCAACCTTGGGGCTGTAAGTGACGAGCATGGTGAGCGCTTCCACCAACAGATCTCAGTTATGGAAAACAGATACCAAGGTAATTTCAACCCAAATATGATGGGAGATTATTGTTGGTTCCTGCAGAAGGAGAGCTCGTCATCCTACAAGCGACAAAGGAAGAGGACACACCAAAGTTTCACTTAAGAACAGGAATTTGCCTTTCAGTAGTAACAACAAAATACTAACGCGCTTTGGGTGGATGGTTGGGCAGGGGTGGTAACTCCGCCAGCGGAATTCCGCTGTCTGTCTTAAGCCAGAATAAAGGAGGAAAGACATCCCTGTTCACTAATTATTTAAGTATGCTTAACATAAAACGTGGCACGGAAAAGTAGCTTAGACGGCTTTCGTAATAGAAGCGGGTGAGAAAAAAAATGAAAAATAGGGGTTTTCGGTTACACAAAATCTGGACGTGATAGAGAAATTTTGATATCAGATCTGAAATCAGCATCAGCGCTTTAGTAGGAATCAGTAGTTCACGTGTCTGTAACAAAAAAAAAGTTGAAATTTGTTGCCTAGTGTTATTTACCGAAAGCATATAAACGTCGATCGTGGTTGCGGCTTTATAGCAGTACTCTTAGCACGTATGTTTACTGTACAAAATACACAGGCCACAAAAATTTGGTTGCCTACGGTCGTGGAGCGTGCCCGTAAACTAGCTGTAGACTGTGAACTTGAATTTGACTGTAATATGGGTCATGAAGAGTTGAGAAGGGTAGAACAGGAAATGAATGTTCGTATAGTTGTATTTGGGCTGGATGATCGTCGTAGGACTGTGTATGTTTTTAAAAGCTGTGTGAGAGATCGTACAAGACCCCTACTTATTTTAGGATTGTCAGGGACAACGTATCTCCCCATCCGTAATATAAGGTGGCTTTACGCGAGTTATGACAAAAGTCGAAAATATGGGAGACATCATGATTTGTGTAAGGGGTGCCTCGAGTTTGCGGATGATATTGTGAGACATTGTAAAGAATGTCACATGGTATGTGAGCAGTGTAAAAGCACCAAATGTGAAAGCCGTGTAGTTGATGCTGAGAAGAGAGACTGTGATGTGTGTAGACGCACATTTTTCAATAATAGCTGTTTTGATTTCCATAAATCAATTGGCACGTGCAGGAAAATGAGCATCTGTGAATGTGGTATGTTTCACACAATGGATAATTGGGGAAAATTTAAGCACAAATTTGACGTAATTCACTGTCCTACATGCCAGGAGGAATATAAGGCGGATGGAGTAAAGCATGTATGTTATATGAAAGATGCTAAGCCTAAAAATAACCCTTGTATAACTGTATACTACGATATAGAAACATATACGAGCGCTGAAACCAAAGAGGTAATTCCACATTTACTTGTGAGCCAGACCATCTGTGATGAGTGTATGGGTATCGAATGTGACGAGTGCCCCAAATGCGGTAAACGGGCAAACGTTTTTAAAACGAATGTCCGCGATAGTCCTGTGAAACTATTTGTGTCCTATATTGTCAAGCTAGCCGACAAGTTCAAAAAAATGACTGTATATTTTCGCCCATAACGGGGCAAAATTTGACACGCAGTTCCTTTATAAGGAGTTGCTTGAACACGAATCCTCTGAGATAGTTACAGATGATCCATTGAAAAGAGGCAACAAATTAATACAGATGCAGATAAGAGGCAATGTACAATTTAAAGATACTTTATTATTCACACCTTGTAAATTAGCAAAGCTTTCCTCACCAGCGAGACTTTAAACTACGTAGGCCCACCACCGCCCAAACATTATTTTGACTGTATGGATGAATGTGAAGACTTTGATCGATACTACAACAGTTTTAATGAAAGTAACCCTTATAATATAGCTGATGAATGTGAGCGTTATTGCGTGAATGATGTGCGCGTGCTTAGAGTATGTTTCCAGGCCTTTAGAAGGATGTCCATAGCCCGTTTCAAATGCGATCCACTGCAAGTCGCAACCACCATCGCATCATTATGTTTTACGGTGTTCAAGAATAACTTCATGCCTAAAGACACCTTAGCCATTATTCACCGAAACAACCCCCGCAGTTACGGACACAAGGCTATTTACTGGCTCATACACCTACAGCAACAGACAGGTGTATACATAAAGCACGCCCGCAACACGGGTGAAGTAACCATTAAGATTAATGGACGTGTTTTTTGGGTTGATGGGTTAAGTGAAAACCGTGTCACTGGTGTGAAGACTGTGTACTCCTTTAACGGTTGCTGGTGGCATGGATGCCCCCGTCCTGAGTGCGGAATCGCCGGAGATATCCACGGTAAATCTCCTGCCGACTGTCTTGCATGGACCCGCACCCGCGATCAACTTATAGGATCACAGTTCACTCACAAAGTCTTGTGGGAGCATGAATATGATGCACGGATGGAGACAGACGAGGTGTACCGTGAGGAAATAAACACGATCAAGCTCAATGGTGCTGGATCCTCTCAAATGTGGTGATAGCTTGTTTGGAGGACGTACAAATCCATTCAGACTATACTTTCCACCTACGGAGGGCGTGAAGCTCCATTACTACGATTTCTGTTCTTTATACCCATACGTGATGAAGAACAATCCGTACCCCGTGGGCGCTCCTGAGAAACTGGTGGGACCTAACCTGCCATCCATCAATGAATTTTCAAGAAATTTGAATGATCGTTACTTTGGGCTCTCTTTCGTAGACGTACTCCCCCCACGCAATTTATGGATGCCAATCTTACCTGTCGTTATCGACGACAAGCTCATGTTTCCCCTGTGCGTGAAGTGCGCGGAAGAGGATAACGGCGATTGTAACCATATACCCCACCAGCGTAAGATCAGAGGCGTATATACAAGTCCTGAGCTGGCCCTAGCCGTACGCCATGGTTATAGAATACTGAAGATACATGAGGTGTGGAGGTTTCAGAAGCTACCCAACCTTTTCACACCATATATAAACGCCTTTTTGAAGGATAAGGTTGAGGCATCAGGGTATCCGCGAGGAGTTGATACCGAAGATGAAAAGTCTGCCTATATTCAACGTTACCGCGACCGCGAAGGTATACAACTTGATCGTGCCCAAATTGTAAAGAATCCTGGCAAGCGCTTTAGTGCAAAGTTGTGTCTAAACAGTCTATGGGGAAAATTTGCGCAGAATACCGGCAAAGGGAACATTCATTTGGCACAAAGTTAGTGATGTCTGGGATTATGCCAATGCTCCCGATAAAGAGGTCATGGAGATCGTGAATGTAGGTAATACTTACATAATAAAGTACAACAACACTGAATTGGCCACAGATACCTCAAGGGTTACAAACATACCTGTGGCCAGCTTCACAACAGCCTACGCCCGTATAAAACTTTGGGGTCTATTGCATTCTCTTGGGCGGAGAGTATTGTATGCCGATACAGATAGCGTGATATTCACAGAGAGGGAGGGTGAATACATGCCCGCTATTGGGGAGTTCCTCGGCGAACTCACTGATGAGATCAAGGATGAGTATGGGGACAACGCATACGCCGACTCTTTTGTCTCAACAGGACCTAAAACTTATGGGGTACGGGTCAGGGTGGGGAGGAAATGAAATATATCGTGAAGGCAAAGGGTATTACGCTCAACCATGCGAATCGGCGGGTTGTTAACTTTGAATCGTTGAAGGATCTAGTGTTTGGACGATGATGAGGGCGAACAAACTCCCCAACTAATTGTAGGCACCCACAATTTTCGGGCGCAGAAGCTGGGGGGCGTGAAGGAACTTAGGGGTACGAAGGTGTGCCGTAACACCTATAGGAAACGTTACCAGTTACCTGGTACCTATGATACCGTACCCTTTGGATACCATAACGTTGATGCTTCTATTGTTAACTGACACGTATTTGTCTTGTATATAATCGTATCTATTGATTTATTACACGTATTTGTAAATATATATATAACTTGAATATCTCGTTTATTAAATCGTATTTGTAAATATTATATATATAATATATATATAACTTGAATATCTCGTTTATTAAATAAATCATGTTTCAATTAGCGTTTCACTTTCTCCTTTGTGTGTGTGTGTGTGTGTGTGTGCGCAGGTGAAAGTTCTAAGCTCCGCCCACTGTAAGACCGTGAGTCATGCTACTATCTGGGAGTCCCTGCGTGGTCAGTCGACTGCAGTAAGCCCGAGAGATCAGACGTGTATTCAGAAGAAAAGATCAGACGTGTATTCAAATGGCTACCTTTAATATTGCTTGTACAACGTTTATGAAATGGTATTCAGCAAAGTGCCAGGATGTGGTGGATACCGAAAAACTTCCTATTCCTCCCTCCTATGTCTCTTTTAAAAACACATTGGATTGTGCGAAGTTCCAAGATGTACAAATACTCTACGGATGTTCTGGTGAGACCGTTGAAGGCTTTCGTTGCACAGACGATGTGCTGAAGTATGCTGCAGAGCTAAACTTTATAAAGTCTCACATATACCGTGAAGTAAAAGAAACAACGCGTGCAGAAGAGAAGCAGCAGGTATGGATAATGAGTCTTGCGGATGGGTGGTGTGACAAGCGGTATTACGTCATGCTACACCATGTCGATTACTCATACCCTACGACTGAAAATGTGAATCTCGTGATCATGGACAATCTTAAGTATTTTTATCACTATATTAATGTATATCATGATGAGGTTCGTAGTGAGGTTGTGGCTAGTTCCCTGCGTGAGTTTTTAACAGACTTTAGAGACGAGTATCGTTTGATGGGCAGAAAGGAAAAATATGAGCATATGTTCCTCTCAAATAGTGCGCCGGAGTGTGAAGATGTTTAGTAAAACATAAAATGTGCCTAGTTCTTACCCTGAGGTAAACTGTCTGGTGCGTAGGCTGGTAGTGATGAAATTAATTCTTGTACCGGAAAAACAAATATGTACAACAATTCGGTACGACTCGCGGATCATACGAACAAGCCCATTCACGTATCATCGAGTCAGCCGCCCGTCGAACCGTTCCTGCCTACCTGCGTGCCTCACACGGCTCATAGTTATCTCAGAGCTTGAGCCGAGTGGACGTGCGCTCCTCGAATACGATGGAACTTCCTTTGAGCAGCATTCTCAACGCCTCGTACGATGTGTCCGTGACGAAATCGTTGCGCGTGTTCAGGCGTAAATCCGGTACCGTTAGCTATGTACTGGAAACGGAATGTAGACAAACAAACAAACGGGTTTATTTAAGTGTCGAGGAGATGAATAGAATCTTCGTGATAGTTGAGAAGTGGAGTGAAGATCGTTATAAAATACCTGCTAACGTAGGTACAAGAAGAGAGCAGATTAGTGACGCACCCTCATACGCCGTTGTATGTACGTTGTGTATAAATAACGATCGGCCGTGCATTGATATACGGCTGATGTGGAAGAATGCTTCTGATAATAACGCTCTTGTTCCTACGCGAAACCGTTTCATCCTCGACAGAATGTTTGAAATCGTCGGATTCCGCAAGCTGAAACCTATATTAGACGCGCGTGTTACGGATATGCTTTATTTTGATACAGTACTTGAATACGCATACACCGCTCTGCTCGATGGGTTTACCGAGTGTAGGGCTGGTGAGAATGGTCTAGAGCTGGACGTTTATTTAAAAAGTTTAGACTCTTTGAAATACCATGAACTTTGGTACAAAGCAATTGATCGGTACAAGGCTGAGCTCACCTACACCGTTCACCCTGAAGAACTATTTCTTTATATAACGCGCAGTTGTCGTAACGATTTAGAAGATTATTTCAATTGCCGCTATGTTGAGTGAGTTCACGATTGAAAAGCTCGAGTCGGTAGAAATAAACCCTCGATTGGAAAAGCGTGTTTATAAACTTGTGTTTAATAATGTAGCTAACGATGAACTCTTTGTGCGTGCTTTTGATTGTATTCTAGACGTATTTAAAGATGATTTACCAACCGGTTGTAAAGTGGGAACAAAAATAGTACTGAACGATATGAAAGCCCTTCATATCGAATACAGGTTTCCCTATACTTTAAGCGGTGAAATATTATTAAGCCGCATATACTGCGTAATGCAGAGCAATAATGATGTAATTGTAAACTCGATTAAATGCGAGTTTAATATTTTGAAAAAAAAGTGAAATGTATTTATATATTTTGCGTGATATTTCTCCTGTACTGTTATGATTATATACATATTTCTATTATTATTGAAATGTATTTATATATTTTGCGTGATATTTCTCCTGTACTGTTATGATTATATGCATATTTCTATTATTATTGAAATGTATATTTATTTCTATTTGAAATATATATTTATTTTATATATATCTCCATAATTGTGTGTATATATTTCCTGTACTGTTATGATTATATGCATATTCCTCAATTATTATTGAAATGTATATTTATTTCCTATATATTTATAATAAAAAGAATGATGCAATTTTGTTATACTTAATTCTCATTGTTACGCCTTCTAAACCTACTACCGGTATTCTAAATGTATACAATGGTATCGCTAAAAAGTGGTATCTGGCAACTGAATACATGGCACGAAATCTTTTAATTGGAGACAACTCACCATAATAATGCTAAAAAGTGGTATCTGGCAACTCAAGCCACTTACGTCTTCTAAGCCAAGTGGATGATTAGGAGTCTATAATAATGTATACAATGGTATCGCTAAAAAGTGGTATCTGGCAACTCTAGCCATTTACGCCTTCTAAGCCAACTGGCTGATTAGTCGTATATAATAATGTATACAATGCAGTGGCGACTCGTGACATTTTTGTTCAGGCATGCAATGTTATGGAATGGAAGAAAAACATCCGCCTAACCCTCTTGCCCAAACTTTGCATATTGTTTACATAGAACTTAGCAAGTTAAAGGTGTTTTACAAACTTTTGGGGACCTCTTTGAAGGAAAGTTCATTTAATGTTAGGCTTAAATATGCGAACAAAAAATTAGACATATTTATATATAGTAGTTACCGAATTGATCTAAAGAAAAAGATACAAATTTAAAATTTACCTTAAATAATTGTGAAGCATTATTTGAATTGAAATTCTGCTCTCCTAGTTTTCCTGCAAAATTCTTCGATGACCAAATTGAAAAAGTACTCTCGATTCTCCATAAGCTTCTTGAGGAAATTTTTTTCAATTGAAATTAAGGCAAGATTAGATAGCCTTTCTTCACTTTGGGAACTCAGTAAATAACTTTTAATTCTTTTAAGCGCAGAAAATGATCGCTCAACACTTGCTGTCGATATTGGTATAGTTAGAATCAAATTCGTCAATTTATATATTTCCTTAAGACCTTTGTGCATTTCGCTTTCCAGTAGATATTTTAGGAGCTCAGCAACATTCTTTTTGGCAAAAGATTTGTGCGAATATAAAACACACAATTCAGAACGGAGACGAGGAAACTCAAAAAATGAATTGTAGCTTCTTTTCAAAGATTCAAAAGCTCTCTCTGGGAAAGTAACATCATAGAACTCAAATTTTTTGCAATCTAAAAGCTCAATGAATTCCAATTTTTCCATTGAACTGAAACGCTCTTTCATTTGAAGAAGTATATTATCGAATATTTCATGAAATAGTTGACTATACTTCTCTTGTGGAGAAAGACTCTGTTTCCTTTTACATACAGGTTCACCACATCTTTCTGTTATCAAGTCCCACATATCTGCAAATTTTGTATCCCTTATTTGTTTGATTTTTTTCATAGTGCTTTCAACGGTGATTGAGCTATACACAATATCCATAGATTTTGTTTGCAGCACATTAAATAGATATTCAGTAAAAGGAAAAATTGAAGAAAATACTTCTAATAAAAAATTAAAATCGAAAGTATCGATACCAGTACCGTGCGGATTGCACGCAGCAATCCGCGTGCACTATTTTTGTTTTTTCATCAAATTTCTTTGGGTTTTCAAGAATGCTTTTTAAAAGATCTATTAAATCTTCTTTATTTTCCTTAACTCTTTCAACTAGACGAGATGAATAGTTCTACCGCGTTGGAGCCAGTTTAGGGAAACGCTTTCCAACAACTTTGTCAAGCATTGAAGTTCGCTTAGTTGAACTGCTGAAAAATGATGACAAACTTCCTAATACTGAAAAAAAATTATTACATTCGGAAATTTCAGCGACAGCTTGGGATAAAACAAGGTTAAGTTTATGGGCGTAGCAGTGAAGAAAAATAGCCTCTGGTACAGTTTCTCTAATCTTTGTTTGTACTCCATTAAGATCGCTCCCCATAACAGCAGCACCGTCGTAGGTTTGAGCAACTAATTTTTTCAAACAGCCCAGTTCACCTAGTTGCCTTATAGATAAATCAGAAATCGCTCCTGCACTTCTATCATTGCTGACGTCATTGAATTTTATAAATCGTTCACAAATCTCTCCATGTTTATTAACATAACGAACAACAGTAGAGAGTTGAGAAAAACAGCTGACATCAGATGTTTCATCTAATAAAATCGCCACATACATGCAGTCGATAAGCTCACGTTTTATTTGTTCTAACATAACTGCACTAATAGATTGAATTATGTCATTCTGAATAGCAGATGATGTTCCCTTAAAAACAGTCGCAGTTTTTAAATGGTTTTGAAGCTTTTCATCGAATTCTCCCATACAAAATACCAATTCAATATAGTTACCCCTATTGTCAGCGTTTTCTTCTTCATTGTGACCGCGAAATGCTAATTCTTGCATACCTAAAAAACATGTTATCCTAATCAAACGTTTCAAAATTTCTCGATTCTTATTAACTTCTTCGTTATGTCTGGAAATGGCAACTGATTTCTGCTTGTCGAGTATTAAATCAATTCTTTCTGACTTTCCAAATGTTTTAAGATCAACAAATGCATTTATGTGAGCAAGAGATTTTTCATGGCGAGAAATTGCAGTATGTAAATTGTTTAAATCGTCGTATCCACGACTAACAGAATTCCACACAGAGTTATCTCTTGAAAATAGGAAACACGACCAACAGTACAATTTGTTATTTGAAATATTTCCACATAACCAGGGAACATCATCATACAGCTTAGGATTAAATTTCCTAGTGAAGCCTTTATTTTCTTTGCTTAAATTCAAATGTGGAATCGGTCTGCCATTATTCAATATGCGCTTTTTCTCATCAAAAGAGAGTGAGTACAATCTTCTAGTCTTCAATTGATTAAACACATCGTCAGTCATTATGGGCACTACAATGCTATAATTTATTTAACTGATTATCCAAAATAATTAAAGCACAAAAGGGAACACCGAACACAAGTGGATGCTTGCGGCGGTGGTACTGGAAAGAAGCCTTGTCAGAATTGCCAGATGTTACTTTTGGTGAATGCACCTATAAAACTGAATGCATGCCGTATTATTTTCATTAATTAAAAAAAATCAGAACAAAGCTTTTTAATTATTTTTAGTAAAAATATTAAGTAAATTTTCTAAGCATATTTTAAAACATATTGCCTTTTGAATTTAGCTATGAGGCTCAAAAAAAATATCTTATGGATAGTGAGAAGTCTCCTTAAAAAATTGCCCAAGGCAAGGCGGTGTAAACAAAATCATGTCTTATTTCACTAGACAATTAAGAACATTTTTCTGTACCCAGACTGAATTAGTGAATGCGTTAGCTACAAGTATTTCGATCTGTGTACAGAAAAATGTTCTTAATTGTCTAATGAAATAAGACATAATTTTGCTTACGCCCAATAGCCAGTACATGCGTGATTGAAGCCTTAGACTATTTTTAGTTTCTGAAAATTATTTTTGTCAATTATAATCCTTACTTAGATCTGAAAAGAGAACATATTTAACACATGCATTGCATGCGTTGCATTCATTAAGAAATCGCCACTGATACAATGGTATCTGGCAACTCAGTTCGATTAGAATTAAATATATAGCACAAACTGAATACCTGGCGCTATCTGGCAACTCAGCCATTACGCCTTCTAAGCCAACTGCTGTTAGGAGCAATAATAACATACGCCTACTCGCTGAAGCCTTAATATGCACTTGGCTCCTGCCAGGTGAACACCTCTCCTCCTTTCTCTCCTCCTTTCTCTCCTTTCTGGCCCTTTGGGGGGAATAGCTTGGGGGAGAACTCCGCCTCCAAGTTGCATGCCCCTTGCAACCCCGGTTGGCAACAAAGGGCAGTACTCTTCCCCCCCTCATTTTTTTGCAACACCCCCACCCCCATTTGCAACAACCCACCCCCCTTTGCAACATTACGTAATCACTTGCAACATTCCTGCACTCTAACCTTTTGCGGCTATACTACTTGGGACAATGGTCCAATCCAGATGGTTGACTACTGCTAACCGCATCCTGTGTTTCTACATGGGATGTGAAAATCGGTTGGATAGTTTAAAAGTGCTGGTAGAATATATCGTCAAAGTTTATGTTCCAATGTGGTTCACGATCAAGACAAAACCTTGGTGCTATGATGGACCTTGTCACCTGTGGCAGATGGTAGCTTATTCAAGATACCTAACAAAGGAGCTTAGAGATATAGTTGATAAAGTTATCATTCGTAACGCCTACTTTGCGCATCAAGAGAAACTTCTTCTTGCAATGATTACTGGTAACCGGCCAAACATTCGAAAACTGGCAATACGAAGGATCGAAGTAGCAAGATCTCAAGCTGAAAAAATTAAAAGCATTCGCGAGTTCAGTGTATCGAAGCTAAATTTCCATGCACTTGACTACATTCATATTTTATTTTGGACAGATAGTCCCATCAGGCTTGAGCCACCATTGACAAAACACTTATGAAAGAGGAGTTGACATCATTGGCTGAGAACAGGCGAAGAAAAATTAAAACTCTTTCAATTCCCTTGTCATGCACAAACCAGTTTATGGAAGTGAGAGGAGAAATGGCTGTTAAAACCGAAATTGCATCTCAAGCAATAATGAAATCATTTGAAACCAAGAGAGACTACAAAACTGAATAAGCTTTCTAAATTATTGTGGTGGGTGGGTTCGGGTGGAACTAAAAGAGCAGCCACCTCCACGTGGTGAGTTCTGGGTAATTTAAGCCGGGATATGCATGGCTCGTATTTAGCTTAAATTAGCGGAGAGCTGCTCCAATAAACCAATATATTTAAAGCCATGCAGCTATCTCATGAGCTTCTAAAAGAAAACTGAATCGCTGAATGACGCTTAACATCAACCAGTCAACGAAAGCAATAAAAACTCATATATTTTGTTAGTGTTTTTCATGAAATACCAAATTTTCGAAATTTCTGTGAGAAATGGGAAAAAAGTGTATAAGGGAAAAGTTAAAGAACATAAATAGACAAATCAAATGAAATAAAAATGATCTTCCTAGCATAAGCACAACTGAAGATACGCTTAAGTCTTTGAATTTTTCCTTAATTTTTTGGGGCACCTGAAAGGCAAAATCTTTGACCTCCTTGGGGCTGGTAAAGTTGATGTCGCAGGTGGCTAATATTTTACAGATTTCTTATTGGTACCACAGACTAACTTTTGGGTGCCCCAACAAAACTGAATTCTGAAAAAAGTTTTTTTCACTGAACCCTAGCGTACATTCCATATTCTATTTCCTCCCACTACTGCAAAAAAAAAAAACGTGGTTTAACTTACAGTGGATGCTAAAATTACCTGGGCCACCTACATATTTGACATGGAATGAGATTTAGAAAAGGTTTTCAAAGGATTAAGATAAGCTGTTTATGGGAATTTGCCTTTTTGCGTATGTCTACACACGTAGTCTCAGAGGAATGATTGTTATCAAGAATTGCTACCTTCTCTGGGATTTATCAAAAAAATACAAAAATATGGGTGTGGTCTAATTAATTTGAGCAGCCACTGTACTTGTTCTACTGCTATCCGCATCTTTACTTCCTCTTCTTTCGCTCCTGTTTTTCATTCCGACGGCTAAGTTGTCGTCTCTTCTCCTGACAAAGCTGAACTCTTCATTCAAACTTTCGCTTCCAACTCAACTATGGACGATTCCGGTGCTGTTCCTACATCTCCTCCTCCCTCTGACTTTATTATGTCTGAAATCAAAATCTCTTCGAAAAATGTTTTTTCTGTCCTATCTGGGCTGAACTCTAGGAAAGTGTACGGTCCTGATTGTGTTCCTCCTGGTGTTCTTAATTAAAAACTGTGCTTCTGTGCTCACACCCTGCCTAGGCAAACTCTTCCGTCTTTGTCTTTCATCTTGTACTTTTCCTTCCATCTGAAAGTTCGCTTTCATTCAGGCTGTCCCAAAGAAGGGTAACTGCTCTCAACCTTCCAAATATCGTCCAATTGCTTTGATTTCCTTCCTTTCTGAAGTTTTTGAATCTCTCCTTAATAGGAAGATTCTTAAACACCTCTCTTCTCACAATCTTCTTTCAGATCGTCAGTATGGGTACCGCAAGGAACACTCGACTGGCGATCTTCTTGCATATGTCTCTGACTTGCATATCTCTGGTCATCCTCCTTTCGGAATTTCGATGAAACGTTTGCCATTGCGCTAGACATATCAAAAGCTTTTGATAGAGTCGGGAACAAATCTTTAATTTCCAAACTGTCCTCCTTCGGTTTCTATAGTTCTATCTGTGCCTTCATCTCTAATTTCCTTTCTGGACGATATATAACTGCGGTTGTAATGTAGATGGCCAGTGTTCTTCTCCTAAAGGTATCAACAGTGGTGTTCCTGAGGGTTCTGTCCCGTCACCCTTCTCTTTTCCTTTTATTTATTAATGATCTTTTAATTCACACTTCCTCTCCTATTCATTCCTATGCCGATGATTCCATTCTTCATTTCTCCACCCACTTCCCAAAGCGTCCCTCACAGAAGTCACTCAATGATTCGCATAGGACGGCTATGTTACATCTGACCTCTGATTTTTCTGCTGTATTTGATTGGGGCAGAGAAAACCTTGCGGCATTTAATGCCTCAAAAACTCAGTTTCCACATCTGTCTACTCGTCACAATCTTCCATACGACTATCCCCTTACCTTCAAAACCACAACTCAATTCTTCCTCTTCTCTTATTATTCTTGGAGTTTCCTTTTCTTGTGATCTTTCCTGGAAAGATCCCATATACTCTCTTTCTAAAACAGCTTCCAAGAGGTTAGCTGCACTGTACCGGCTTCGCAGTTTCTTCACTCCCACTCAGTTGCTCTCTCTGTACAGGGGTCTTGTCCTCCCCTATATGGAGTATGGTTCTCATGTATGGGTTGCCTCATCCCACACTCACTGTCTTCAGTCTCCCTCTCTTCGCCGCTATGTTGCCCTACTTTCTCTTTACTATCGCTGTTATAACGGACATTGTTCTTCTGAATTCTCTAACTGCATACCTCCTCCTTTAAGGAGAGCACGCAGCACCAGACTTTCTACACTTTCTCATTCCTTTTCTGTCCAACTCTCTAACGCCATGGTTAATCGGTATTTCAAATTATTCATCTATTGAACCGGTCAACTCTGGAACAATCTTCCCCAATCCATCTTTCCCACTGTCTGTGACCTTCCATCTTTCAAACATAGAGTGTCTAGGCATTTCGAAAATCCAGGACCTTGATTTTGCCGCGATTCTTTTATGGGGGATCACTTTTGCGGGCGTTCGCCCTTCGCCCCTCCTTCCTGCATAAAAATAAATGTTTCAGGCATGTAGGGTGTGGATGTGGCGAGGAATGGGACTATGGAGGTGGCGGTGAGTCACAGGGTGGAAGAAGGGACAAAGGTACTGGGTGCTCTAAGAAGTGTTTGGAAGGAGAGATCAGCGTCTACGGGCGCGGAGATGGATATGTATGAAGGTATAGTATTGCCAACAGTGTTGTACGGATGTGAGGCATGGGTGGCGAATGCGAGGGAAAAGAAAAGGGTGGATGTACTGGAAATGAAATGCTTGAGGACGATCTGTCGGGTGAGGCAGATTGATCAGGTGAGAAACACGTGAGAGGTGTGAGTCGAAGGAGTCTTGTGGAGAGAAGAGATGAGAAGGTATTAAAATGGTTTGAACATATGGAGAGGATGAGTGAGGAGAGGATGGTAAAGAGGATTTATGTGTCAGAGACGGAGAGGGAAAAGGGGAAGGATAAACCGAGGAAGAGATGGAGGGATGGGGTGAAGGAAGCTTTGAGTCAGGGCCTGGAGGTCTGGGAGAGTGAAAGAAAAAAGTGGAGCGATGTGGTATATGGGGGACGACGGGCTGGCAATGCGCCGACTCAGGGTGTATGAAGCGGCTTGGTAAACAATAGAGTAGTCTTTGGGGCTGGGGTGTGGAATTGTTGCCCTGAGACAAGTGCATTAGTGTCATGTCAGCTGATGAAGTGAATGTGAGCGATTGAGGCGATTCCTGCCTGTTCCTGACGCGACCTCACTGAGGTGAAAGAGGCGTTTGGGTATAAAAAAAATAAAAAATATACTGTATAGTCAAATTCGTGTCCTGAGTCCATTTCTGCCCTAAGAGTATTTTAATCTTACTTTTTATTTATTGTTTATTTAATGTCAGTTTTTCGGCGACCTTTTTTTCAATTTCTCATTCGTGAAAAGAAGTTCACTGAAAGGGAAATTTTAAAAATACAAAATTTCTTTTAATTGAGAAATATCTTTATGCCACTCATATGATGGTTTTATTTGATATTAAATTCTCTCTCCATCTTTTCACACACACACACACACACACACACAAGGTTTAAGTAAAAATTAAAATAATAACCACTTGTTCACCTCTTTTTCCACTACTTGCATAGTTGGGGATGAATAGAACAAAACTTAAAATTTATATTTAAAATCTTTCATGGGTTGTAAAAGGAGAAAAAACTAAAATGGAAATCTCACATCCACAGATTTGCAAAATATTATAATTTATATTGGATTTACTATTTAATGGTAAGTAATCTTTTCAGGCAAAATTTTGAGCACTGAAAATTCATTTCAGTTTTTACGAGAGAAAATAAGAAAACAAATAGAATTAAAACTCAAAATTAAAAAAAGCAATTGGCGTATTGATATTAAGTCTGAATAATGTGCTAAATTTATTTTCATATTCATAAAAGAGAATGAGAAAAATTAGAAATACTCTCAATATAACAACGTAGGAAACAATAAAATATGTCACACTATAATCAAGACTATCAGTTTTGCATGTAATGTATATCAGGTGTGTTCAACCTTTGTGGGGAACTGAGCTACTCTTAAACATTGGTTAGGAAGAGTGATTTACCTAGTCCCTCCTGCAAGTACTCAAATGCCTTCCGACCCTCACATCTCCACTTTTATACCTTAGAAGTTACAGTTTCAATCATATCCCACGTCAACATTTGTACTCTACTAAGATGTGAAAAAAGGAAAAAAATCAAATATTTCAAAAGGAAGATACATTATTCTAATTACAGTCACTTTCAAAATATTATGTCTAGATGAGAAATTGTAAATTCAATATATGCTAAACTTAGAATTGTCAAATTATCAATCGTTGCGCGCATCTGCATTATTTTCTTTTTGTGATTATTTTCTATAGTTATTTCAGTTTTCGCGAAGTACCCATTTATGCCTTGCGATTGACTTAAAAATGTTTGATGATTAACCTCCTTTCACCCCTTCTCAACCTTTTATCTTCATTCCGTCATGTAATGTTCATGTACGAACGTAACGCAAAAAATGTTCTCCCCATTGTGCTCCCCCAACTCCTACGGCAACGTGGTTTTGTTTGTGAACTTACATTACTATATATTAGGGTGTTCCTTACTTTCTAAATTTGGAAATTCTATGCTGTTACTCTCTAGAATCGTTCCTTTTGATGAAAAAACAATGTACTCGTATATGAAATATTTTACAAATCGAGTATGATTTAGAGGTCGCTCAATAACCTTCAGGTTTTACCTAGTGGCAGATTAGACAGGGGGCTGATGGGGCTGCAGCCCCAGGCCCATCAAGGAACATAAACCCACCAAACAACGTGGGCCCACCAAGGAACATAGGAACTGTATCAAGGAACTGTATCAAGTTACTTGTAACTTAATACAGAATATAATTATGCTTTCTTTGTTGAATATATTGGCCTACGTTTTCATACTCAAGATCAGAATCATATACCAACGTAATGAACATGAACAAACGTAACCATAGGCCTATTTGGATTAGTCAGTCCCAGGCCTATCAGGCCATTAATCCGCCACTGGTTAAGCACAGTTCTTGAGAACAGCAGGAGGAACACCATCACGATCGTACGTCTTCCTAGAACTGAGCCAAGATAGGGCAGAAAGAACATCTTTGGAAGAGATTCTAATTTCAGACATATAAAAGATTGTTTAGTGTGGAAGACGCATGTATGTGTAGTGAAGAATAGAGGAAGAAATGTGTACGTTTGAGAGAATGCTGGACTGGTCACAGGGTATATGAGACAGGGAAAACGATCAACTAAGGAGGACAGTGACAGAGAAACGGTAGCTCCAGCACTCCTTTTCTGTTGCCTAACGCCACCACAGGAATACTTCCCTGGTCGAGTGTTTTCTACAGTCTCCTCATATATATATATATATATATATATATATATATATATATATATATATATATATATATATATATATATATATTATATATATATATTACTCGAGTCTCAATTAATGGCTTCGAACGACAGTTCAGGATCGATCTGCGGTCGACCCCTGTGCAACACCCTATCTCATTTGCGGGATTTGGTGGTAAAGAGAATTGATTTCCACTCTCTTCCTACACTCGTGTCCAGCTACGGATGGCTTGTCAGGGGTTTTACACAAGAACTTGTCCAGTTGGTTCTTCAAATTATTCAAGTTGTTGTGCTGGAAATTCCTCAATACTTTTGGCAGCACGTTCAAGAGTTTTGGGCAAAGTATTCCGAGGGTATTTTCTATCTTTGTGGTCGGGACCAGTAGTCTTCATCTTTCATTCCCTTTTCCTTAGACTTAAAAGTTCTTTGTATGGCCTCTGTTTGCAATATCTCGTTTTATGTATGGGCTTGTGAGTACTAAGTAATACTCAATTTCTAGTCGAACTAATATCTTTCATAATTTTAGCATCATGTTTGCTTTTTTTTGCTGCAGCTCTTCCAGATAATTCTCATTATTTTTCTAGCTGATGTAATTTTAATGTTTTAGTGTTCTCTGAATCCTGCATGTGATGACATCATTACTCCGACATCCCTGACTTGTAGTTTTGGTGCTGACTGTTCGACTTTTAGTGTTTTGCATCCTTTATTTCGTAGGTTCTCTTATTATCATATAAGTTCGAATTTTTCTTCGTTGAACTTCATACTTTTGTCTCCTGCCTACTTTAATAATTTTTCATTGTTGTTTTGCAATTTTCTGTCACCTCCATTTGATATTTCCTTGCATACCTTTGTCTTCCACAAACACAATACAATACTGGCATTAATACTTGTATCTATGTCTGCAAACATTATGACAAACAGCAAGAGAGCTAATACTGTACCTTGTGGGCCAGAGCTGACAACTTTTGAGGCTTAAGATTTAACTCCAAGTACCACCAATCTGTTCTTTGAGTCAGAAAATTAAATATCCGTCATCCCAGCTTTCCAGTAATTTATGTATGATCACATTTATCGAAGGCTTTGGCAAAATCGGTATATGTTACATCTATATTTTGATTCGACACAATGTTTCTAACATTTTCTCTCGGTGGTCTTATAAATGAAATGGACACGATTTTCTAGCACTGAAACCATGTTGGTTCGGATTGAATAAATTCTTTTCTTGAGGGTAGTGAGCAGTTTTTTTCTCTAACTACTGTAGATGTTCAAAGCACTTTATAATGGTAGAAGTATGTAAGATTGATATTTGGTTAATGATTATAGAACTATAGAACCATCAGATTCAATTTAGTAGCGTTACCCTAAGTGATACAAAAGCCATTTTCCACACACATTTGCAATACAGAAAACGGAATTTGGTTTAGTGTGGGGGGGAGTCTAAATTAAATATGTTTGTTTATCCATTCTATAATTTTAAAACATTACTTGCAAGCAATGAGGACTAGCATCGCTGACTAATATAATTTCTTTTCAATAGTTTACTCATCCACATTTTCAGCAGTTTGCCGTACTTATGCAAATGGGCAAAGGATTACAAAATTTCCATAACGTTATACGTTTCAAAACGACTGGAATATAAGTACTGTAGTTGGATATGCTTATTTGTACTGTACATAGAAGGAAGAGCTCTAAATATTGCTGCAAAGATACATGGATACAAATATAAAAGTCATTCGTTTTTCTCATTAACGAGCTATGAAATCTGCTGTTAGTCATTAGTCAAAATACGCAGTGCAAGGATTTGTACACAACGAATTGAAATTATGGTGAAATCTGGAAACTATCTCTGTACTGCTATACAGAGATGAAGGGTATTTAAACCCAGATTCTAGTCGAAAACTTCATTCTTTATGCGAACTCTACAGTAGAAGTTTGGTTTATACTTCAACACCCTTTACCAGTTTGTGAGTATTTTTAAACTTTTTTAGCATGTTAACTATTAATCATTGTTTTCAGGATAGGTGTTGAGGAATATCTTACTCTGGATGTTCTACTCCAGAATATTTCTTGTGTATGAATAATAATATATATATATATATATATATATATATATATATATTACAGGGCGTCCCAAAAAAATGTATACACACTTTAAATAATTATAAAGGCAGTGTTTATTAAAATACATTTCATTTTCAAAATGTAATAGAATCCACAGACATTATTTAATTGTTTTGTCAACGCCTGTTTTCAAACTGACGTCCGTTCTGGTCCAGGCACTGCTGATAACGCGAAGCAATGGAATCGCAAACATCACGAAACATTTCGTTTGGTATTTGTGTGCATTCTCGTTCAATGGCTGCTCTCAATTCAGCGACTGTTGCAGGTTTTATAGCGTAGACTTTGTCTTTTAAGTATCCCCATAAAAAAAGTCTAGTGGTGTGAGGTCTGGTGAACGCGGAGGGTATTCTACGAAACTCCTTCGTCCAATCCACATCCACATCGTGCCAAGTACCACTCGCAATACTCCACTCTTCGGTCCGGATCATCTTCATTAATAGCATGGACTAATCTTGGAATGTAACTTTTCCATTGACAACGCTTCAAAATGCGTTGGACAGACGATTCTGAAATTCCTACCTCACGACTCGCTTGCCGCACAGATTTTCTTGGACTTTGGTGATACGTTTCCAGTACTCTTTCTTGCTTTGTGGGGCTTGTCGATGTCCGTGGTCTTCCGGAACGCTTCTTGTGGACATTCTGAACAGTTCCATCGGCTTCAAACTTATCTCTAATTCGAGTGATGGTAAGTCGCGTTGGTGGATCTGTTTGAAACGCCCTCCTAAACTGTCTTTGCACTTCAACTGCGTTTTCACACTTCCAGTAGCATTTTAGAATGAATTTCCTTTGTTCAAAGCTTAGTCTGACTGCCATTATTAATTCTAATGGGTTTAACTTGGAAAGAAAGAAACATCAATTGAGCTATCAGCTGTTAAAGTGTGTATACACATTTTTTTGGGACGCCCTGTATATATATATATTATATATATATATATATATATATATATATATATATATATATATATATACATATATACTGTGTGTATATAGTGGGCAAAAGTCCAGTACACATATTTTCAGTCACTTTGATTTTACCCGAAACTTTTTATGATTTTCATATAGGACATCAACTCTGCTGAAATGTGTCTTCAGATCTTCAGCCGTGCAATATTTGCTTAGAGAAAGGAAAACCTGCCGCAAAGAAGCAGTATTTAAGTACCCATTTGATATAACCTGTTGCAGCTTACTTTATTTTAATCAAGATAACGCATTTTATTTTTATTTACGAATGAAAGATCAAAATCAATAGCAAATTTAAACAAATAAATATTTTATAGCGCCTCGAGGAATCCGTTCATAACTCCAGAAATAGAACACAATATGATATTTATCATTCTAACATGTATTTAACTCAAAATCACACATTTGCACCGATTTGAAGCTGTGGAGTGATTTTAATTACCGATATAAAAAATGCTATGAATGTAATTTCACCTAAAAACAGGCTGAAATATCGAGTAATAACATAATATGTATTATTAACTGGATTTATATGCATTATTCTTCATTAAGAATCAAGTATAATCTAAAGCTCAAGAGCGAAATTAAATAAATAGATAGAGCAATTTCACATTGCCTATCCCTCTCTCTTCTATCCTGTGTACAGTCCATTCATCACATACTTCCCACAGCCCCGCCGTTCTATATATATATATATATATATATATATATATATATATATATATATATATATATTAGGGTGTCTCAAATATACGAATGGAGGATTTCGGGTCGGGGCGACGCTTGCCCGTATTACACCTTTATAAAGGATTGTTATCACAAAATTTGACAGCTGTAGGAGGATTTTTAGGGGTCACTCAAGTTCGCCACTTCTGTTTCACTTATACAAGATATTCTTCTTTCGCAGGTGATCGTTACTAGAGCAGGAAACCAGTTGTGGTTGCTGGACAAGGCCCCAATTGCAGCGATTGTTTGTCCACGACTTCCCTCGAAGGAGCAATGCCTGCTCCTTTACTTCCACCACCACCAAGACCAAGAGGGAAGGAAGACCAAATCGGAGAGCATTCGCCTGGTGGTGGAAACCATCTGGCCCATCTGGGAGAAGGCCAACATACCAACTACCACCAAGAAGTACGCAGGGGAGAAGCTGGCGAAGTTGATCGATACCTACGACGCACTCAAGAAGAACAGGACAAAGCCGCAAGAGGGTTACCGGTACAAGGAGGGGATGTTCAAGTCGGATTTGGAAGACGTGTTTGACGTGGCTCACTCCTCCGCGCTATCCTCCTCCAAGGTCCCTCAGGAGGACAAGGATTTTCTCACCTCGCAGAGGGAAGACAGGATGTCGTCAAGTCTTGCGGGGGTGGACCAGAAGACAGCGAAGAAGAAAGCTGTGAAGCGGAAGAGGGATCTTGCAGCCACGGCTAGGAAGAGTAAATGGGATGCTGGGGTGACACAGCTCATGGAGGTAGCGATCTTGGAGGTGGATGGTAGCAGCACTGAAATGAACACGGAAGACGAGGATGATGACGACGAGACGTACCAAGCGCCCAGCACCAGCAAGGCCCAGACTCAAAAGAAAAGGCGAATGAATGCCCTCACGGACCCGAATCTCATCGCTGCTTGGGATCGCGACAACATGTCCGTGA
The DNA here is from genome assembly GCA_023014485.1 of Bathynomus jamesi. Taxonomy (NCBI): domain Eukaryota; kingdom Metazoa; phylum Arthropoda; class Malacostraca; order Isopoda; family Cirolanidae; genus Bathynomus; species Bathynomus jamesi. Next base: position 540,241 of record JAJOZX010001924.1, on the reverse strand, counting down.
GACAAGCAACGTCGTCCTTTGCAGCAGCAGCTCAGAGTTTGGGTCATGACCTGGATGACCTGGTAATCTCGCCAGCAACTGTTCATCGAACACGGAACAAGACCCGAAAGTTCGAAGCTTCTGGTCCTTTAGTCTTGCACTGGGATGGGAAACTGTTGGAAGATATCGCCAAGGAGAAGAAGGAGGTTGACCGGATTGCTGTTGTGGTGACGGGTGATGGAGTCAAGGAGCTTCTTGGTGTACCCGTTGCGGTGGAGGCACTGGAAAAGAAAAGGCTGCAGCCGTACTCCAGGAAGTCCAGGCTTTTGGCATTTCGGAGCAAATCATTGGACTGGGATTCGACACCACAGCTGTGAACGCTGGGATGATCCAAGGTGCTTGCGTTCGCATTGAGCAGGAGTTTGGCAGTCCCATGTTGTGGTTGGCTTGCCGTCACCACGTCTTGGAGATCTTACTCAAGGATGTCTTCGTGCGATGTCTGGGGCCGTCCTCTTCCCCTGACATTCTCCTCTTCAAAAGATTTCAACAGCGGTGGGCCTCCATTGACAAAGGGTCATTCTTGTCCAGCGGTGACGAAAGCAATCCCACAACAACTGACAACTGGGCAAATCAAGCGTCTTCCATGAAGAAATACCTGCAGCAGACGCTTTCCCACGGCACACATCCCCGAGAAGACTACCGTGAACTCCTCATCCTTTCCTACCGCTTCCTTGGCGGTCAGGTCCAGGGGGGATTTCGTCAGCCTGAGGCCTATCACCACGCCATATGGATGGCCAAAGCCATCTATGCCCTCAAGATTTTCATGTTCCGTCACCAACTGGACCTGACAGCCAGGGAAGAAGGAAGACTTCGGCGGCTGTGTTTGTTCATCTCCCTCGCGTACGTGAAGCAGTGGAATGAGGCAATGGTCTCGAATCGAGCTCCACTGAACGACCTAGAGTTCCTTCGCCTGCTCGAGGCCTACCCTGACAAGGAAGTCAGCCACACGGCATCCATGGCCTTGAAAAGGCACCTGTGGTACCTCTCAGAGGATCTCGTGGGGCTTGGTTTCTTTGACGACCGCATTCCAAAGGACACGAAGCTAAAGATGGTCCAACGACTTCAATCCCCCGCCACGAAGAAAGGACTCAAGCGGATCGATCCGAAGAACTTCAATCCACAGCAATCCATGGAGCTCTTCGTCACCCGGAGAACAAAAAGAAGTCTTCTTCCGCGCGATCCTTCCAGAATCTGAGTCTCCCACCTTCCTCATGAAAGATCCAGAGGATTGGATCAATGACCAGGATTGGATCACGGCGCAAAAGAGGGTGAAAGCCCTGAAGGTGGTCAATGACGCCGCCGAGCGTGGTATCGCTTTGATGAAAAGATTCAATTCCACCATCACGCGTGATGAGAAGCAGAAGCAATTCGTCCTCAAGGTGGTTCGGGCTCACCAGAAGTTGATCCCCGTCAAGACGAAGGAGAGCTTGAAGAGTAAAATCAAGTAGTGTAGGACAGATTGATGATGAAAACAATCCATTTATACGCGCTTATTTCAGTTAATGAAAGGTGCATTTCGTTTATTTTCATTTTTATTCAGAAATAAAGAGAATAAGAGAATGATAGAAATTTCTTTTTTTCCTAAATAGCTACAAGAAAGTGTCAAACTTGAGTGACCTCTAAATACTGTTCGATTCCCATCATTTTTCGATTTTTAGAACCTCTATGCCTATTGAAATCGGGGCAGCATTCGCGAGCAAGAGAAAATCGAAAAAAAAAATTTCTATGTATTAATGAGACACCCTAATATATATATATATATATATCGCGCGACCACTTCCCGATTTCGACTTTTATGATGAACGCACTTTGGATGATTAAACGAAACGAAGGTGGTCCTTTTTGGTTAAGCTCGGCCTTAGTCGTAGAGCATCCGAGTAACCAGGATTGAAAATAGTTTTCTACCAAATTTTTCGAAGGAGTGAATGGAAACACTTCAGTTCTCAATGGGAGTCTTCGTTCACTCAAATAATTTTTTTTACACAAAGTATATACAGAACGAGGCACTGAAGGAGGGAAATGAATTTACAGCCTCTTACGATAACCGCTGGTGGTCAGGAATTTACAGGGGGAGAGGTTCGACCTCTTGCAACAACAGTTCAGGCAGGAATTGAAAGGGAGGAGGTTTGACCTCCTCGGGCAAGGGTTGAAGCAAGACTTATACAAGGTCTTAATCAAATGAAGATACAGGGCGGAATTTAAAGTGAGGAGGCTCGACCTCCTCGGGCAAGGGCTAAGGCAGGAATAATTTAATCTACAATACAAGAAATAAATAAGTCTAAATTTTGGGGGAGCGCAGTTGAAGGTTAAGCTCCCTCTTTAACTGGAGATCTAAAGAATTCTTGACGTCAAGCATAATTTAAGCATATATCAGAATTTTGAAAAGATTCCAAATTCCAGAATAAAACGAAAAAATGAATAATAATTCCTAAATAATTCCTAAATGGCGACATAATGTCGGAGTCATACATTAAGTACAACCGAAGTACATCACTGAGTACATTGTAATTTTGGTTTACTATAACTATGATTAAGGGAATGAAATTAAGGGACATAATTATAAAGTACAAACAAGACAATCGACGGTTTAGATCGTTTAACATTTCCATCACAATATTACCCATATTATCCTTCATGTGAAAAAAGGATGTGATGGTGGGATGAAAGTTGATTTACAGTACTATACTGAAAAAAATGAAACAGACAATTTCGGGATGGACTGTGGGAAGAATGATAATTATCTAAATAAAAAAAATTGAAGGAAAGAGAAAAAAATAAAAAAATATTTTAAAATTACAACAGCTGAATTAAAAGGTTGAAGTCAGATTACGAGGATTGTAGTGGAAATACTATATCAACAAGGTACGATAAAGTCCAAAGTTGTCACCATTACAAAATTATAAGTATGATCAGTTGTGGCAATCATACTAAAGAAACAATCTCATAAACTAATGAACCATCTAAGTTATTACTGGCATTTCGACCACCTTATTTCAAGTAAAGTTCCAATTACGGGACTGAATCTAATTTAAGTTAAATTTTAAGTTTGTCCAACGTTATAGTAACAGGATTACCTACTGGACCGTGGTAAATTCGGAAGGATTACCTGGATTAAGGTGATTTTAGGAGGAAAAATACATATATAATGAATAGTGAGTAAAAATGGAAATTTAAATTTTAAGGTCCATGAATTTCCAATTCATATAACTATTTGAAGTGGAATTTAATCCGTCAAAACTGACAGAAATGAGAATTTTCGAAGTTACCATGATCGTACAGTTAATAAACTAATCTTATTTACTATTGTAGGTAAAAATCGAATAAAATTTTATTGATGGATGGAGTCTTCAGCGGTGGGAGAATGATCGCAGAAATGTAAACGTATCCTAAGTACGAATAAGTTGTTATACAGGGTGTTCGGAAAGTCACTGTGCACTTATACAATCGAGATCGTCCACTCACGCTTGATGACCTGAAAACTGCAATAACTGCGTACATAAGGTCCATTTCAAAAGAAGAACTGACAAAGGTGTTTCAAAATAAAATAAGACGGGTCCAGGCCTGTATTACTGTTAAAGGACATCACTTTCAACATCTTTTATAAGCTCTGATGGTCCCATCCATAACCTCTATCATATATGCAATGTTATACTATTGTATGCTATTAAATAAATATAAGTGCACAGTGACTTTCCGAACACCCTGTAGTATTAGGTCATTTAAAAAAAAGTTAAACTAATTTAGTGAAAACATTAAAATTTATTTAGTTACAGTTTTAGATACTTAGATGCTGTTAACCATTAAGAATGTGCAGAGAGAAGGAAGATAGAATTACGTAATGGACGATGTATAGAACTGGGGTCAAGTGCGTATTTATGTGTATTAGGTACAGAGTGTAAGTGGTTGGTGGTATGCCCAAATGGGGAAAAGGGATTTATAGTTGAAGTTATACGTATCTTATACTACTTTTGTATTCTTATAAGGTGGCAAGCAGTGACCTTGAAGTAATGGGTATACAAACAACCAAACAAGCAAGACCTTTAAACGTACGAACGAACGAGTGAATTTTAACCCCCATAAATTGCTCAAAATGGCTTCCAAAAGTCAGGTAAACGCCCTGAAATCTGAAATGAAGGACCTAACAAATAAGTATAATTCCCTCTTTGAATTAGTGCGCAAAAGCAATAGTGTAATCAAAGACCTTGAGGCAGTAATAAAAGTTGTGCAACATAATAACGAACTGTTAAAGAGGGACAATGCAAAACTGAAATATAGAAATATAGAACTCGAAAAGTGCATTCAGTATGCACACGATGAGATAAAGGATCTTAACTCTAGTCTAAACTGGCTTACTAAAAATAATCGTAGCATGGAGATGATAAAAAATGAGCACGATTCAATTTGGAATAAATTAAACAGCTTCGATCATTCACGTGGCAATAACGTCATCATAATGGGGTATCTGAAATGAATAGAGAACTAAATGGTGAAACGAAGAAAAAGGTGGAGGGCATAGTAAAAGATAGACTGAATTTGGGGAATATTAAGATCAAAAGTGCTTTTAGATTAACAAAACAAATTCCACCCCAAAAAGGCAAATTCTTGAGTTAAAGACACCACTGAATCTAAGACACCCATTTCAGCTATAAAAGTAATATGTGAAGATAAAACTCAGAGATTTAATACTAAAAAACAGAAGAAAGCTGAAAGGATCAAAAATCTTCGTCAATGACGACGTATGTGAGGAAACGCGTAAAATTCATAAAGAAAAACTCCCTAAACTCATAGAAACAAGGAGACTCGGGAAAGTTGCCTGCTTCCTTGGAACGAAGTTAATTATTAAAGAGAGACTCCTCCAACGCGGAATACTTCGGTCAAAGGAGTTCACCTTGTTAGTGAAAATCATTCGAAGCTATGAGAACTACGAAGACGCCAGCCGACAGTCGACACACAAGAGGCCTGCGAATAACTCCACATACAATCTCATCAGTCGACGTTCTCATTCTCGGCTCAATTGGGAGGTACTGTAACTTCTTATTCCCGTATTCTGTATTTAGTGAAATTGTTTGAGAACTACTGTTAAATAGTTTCATCGATAAAGACTTTCATAGTATATGTGCCGAGATTAATAATTTCAATTCATTACCAAAAAATTCTATATCCAGTTTAGAGAATCTAGAACAGGAATCTGGTGTAGGCAATTGCATGGTCTCATCGATGGATGAGGTTAATGCATTTGTATTACAAAAAGATATGTATAAAAACCTTTCAGTGCGAAATCTAAACATTCGAAGCTTACCGAGGAAATATAACTACTTATTGGCCCTTTTAGAAACATCTACGGTCAAAATATGAGAATAAAAACCCACTCTAATAGACAGAGTTTATTTCCACGACAGTTTCGACGCCCACTGGCATCCTCCTCGGGTGGATACAGAAACACAAATGAAACAAAACAAGAGGGAAAAACAGTTCAGGGATCGACCGTTAAGAAATTCGCACCTAGGTTGGATTCCATTCTCTCGAGACAGGAGGGGCATTTTCATTAGGTACATTCGCACAAATTTTAAAACTATCTTCCTGTTCTAAACATACAGATTCTATTATTTTTACATAATTATTACATTTATAATTAAATTTATTACATTTAATATTGCATAATTATTAATTACAGAAATTATAAATTTATTATTACATTGGTTATTACATTGTTGTTTATTATACAGAAATTATAAACCGAAAAACGAATGAAAAAAGGCGATTAGGAAATAATCCAGAGACCATTGAGAAATTCGCACCTAGGTTAGATATCGTTCTCCCGAAACCAGAAGGGCATTTTATTACAGGGTCAGCTTATAACTACATTTCCACAAATTAAAAATATCTTCTTGTTCTATACATACAGATCCTAATGTTTTGACATAATTACTGCATATATTTATTTCCACATTAATTACTTCCATTATTACATTTACTAAAAGCGAGTAAGGAAACATTCCAATCCAGAGACATTTAAGAAATTCACACTTACGTTCGAACACGTTCCCACGACTCCGTAAGGGATTTATTGACCAAGAATCTCATTAAAGGGTCTAACTTATAAGTACCTTCGCACAAATTAAAATTATCTACTTTTTCTATACACACAGATTCTATTATTTTTCTTTTGACATAATTATTACATTTATAAAGTACCTTACTTGATTCCCAATCTATAGCATGATTATTTTGGCTAGCGTGATAAAAAATGGCATTATTAGTATTACAACTTCTGAAGGCATATTTGTGTTCTTTGATACGGGTTTCAATATTTCTTCCAGTTTCTCCCACGTATACTAAATCACAACTTTTACAGGGAATGCTGTAGACACAGGCTTGTTCCTCTTTTGCAACGTTATTCCTAACCAATTTACTTTTCACGGTAGACGAATATTTGAACGCCAAAGCAAACTTAAATTCTTTCGTCAACGGTTTTACTCTTTCTAAGCCGGCAATGTAAGGCAAACTCACATATTGTTTTTGGTTAACTGAAGGTTCCCGAGGGGCATAAAAAGATTTTCTGGCTTTAAAATACGCCTTTCCGATAAACCACTCAGGATATTTTAAATCCTTAAAATGTTCCAAATCTTTGAATTTTCCGGATCCAGCAAATGTGGGCTACAAATCCTGAGTGCTCTTAGAAACATGGAAGAAATAATTGAGCTTTTAACCCCTTCATCATGATATGAAAAATAATGAATGTACGAATTACAATGAGTAGGTTTTCTATAGACCGTGAAATTGGGCTTTCCGCTTTCGTTAATGACCAAAACATCTAGAAAAGGTAATTGTTTGTCGTTCTCCCATTCATATTTAAATTTAATAGAGGGAACAAGATTATTTAATGACTGAAAGAAAGTGTCAAAGTTGTTCCAGTGGTCAGGCCAAAATGAGAAAATATCATCTACATAACGAAACCAAATTAGATTCCTGGGACATATTGTTTGCAACAATTCCGACTCATAATACTCCATATATAATGTACTCAGTATTGGGGATAAAGGGGACCCCATTCCCATACCAAAACGTTGCAAATAAAATTCTTCACCGAAGGAGAAGGCATTATTGGTGACACAGAGTTTTATCAGTTCTAAAAATACAGATGTGGGCATGCCTAGTTCTACGTTACATGTTGGCAATTTTCTATCTAAAAAACTAAGTACATCATCAATGGGAACTTTCGTAAACAAGGACTCAACATCAAAACTTATCATTCTTCCCCGTTTTAAATCTAAGGACATAACTTTATTAATAAAGTCACAGGAATTAGTGATGTGCGAGCCTGAAAATTTACCAACTAATGGGGATAATTTATCTGCAAGAAATTTAGATAACCTGTAACTAAAGGAACCCCTGTGTGAAATAATGGGACGGAGTGGTATATTAATCTTATGGGTTTTGGGTAGGCCGTAAATGTGGGGGAGTTTGTGCGAAGGTACTTATAAGTTAGACCCTTTAATGAGATTCTTGGTCAATAAATCCCTTACGGAGTCGTGGGAACGTGTTCGAACCTAAGTGTGAATTTCTTAAATGTCTCTGGATTGGAATGTTTCCTTACTCGCTTTTAGTAAATGTAATAATGGAAGTAATTAATGTGGAAATAAATATATGCAGTAATTATGTCAAAACATTAGGATCTGTATGTATAGAACAAGAAGATATTTTTAATTTGTGGAAATGTAGTTATAAGCTGGCTGACCCTGTAATAAAATGCCCTTCTGGTTTCGGGAGAACGATATCTAACCTAGGTGCGAATTTCTCAATGGTCTCTGGATTATTTCCTAATCGCCTTTTTTCTTTCGTTTTTCGGTTTAAAATTTCTGTATAATAAACAACAATGTAATAACCAATGTAATAATAAATTTATAATTTCTGTAATTAATAATTATGCAATATTAAATGTAATAAATTTAATTATAAATGTAATAATTATGTAAAAATAATAGAATCTGTATGTTTAGAACAGGAAGATAGTTTTAAAATTTGTGCGAATGTACCTAATGAAAATGCCCCTCCTGTCTCGAGAGAATGGAATCCAACCTAGGTGCGAATTTCTTAACGGTCGATCCCTGAACTGTTTTTCCCTCTTGTTTTGTTTCATTTGTGTTTCTGTATCCACCCGAGGAGGATGCCAGTGGGCGTCGAAACTGTCGTGGAAATAAACTCTGTCTATTAGAGTGGGTTTTTATTCTCATATTTTGACCTTCACGTAAAAAAGTGAAGTTTTTTGCATTTATTATGGATCCCACGATCAGACGCCATCTATTCGCCTTCTTCTTAGTCACCTTTCCCCAACTTATATCTTCCTATCGTCTATATGAAAAAACACTAGTGGCTGTGAAGACCAAGAAGCTGCAACTCAAGTTCCTGCAAGAGTGTTTAGTGGAGCAAGTGTGCCCGAAGTCCTTGATACCGTTTACCTTCAGGAAGGACCATACACCGTTTCCGAATTTTGCCAGGGAAATTTTGAAGGAACGTATTCCATGTGTTAAAAGAGAAATTGACCATACGTATTTCAAACTAAGAAATTGTCTACGCGTCCTTAAATCGCATGTGTCGTGTGAACTACTTGTGGCGCTGTTTGAAACTGCAGATTATAAATGCGACGTGGAGACTAGACGCACTGAACAACGACTTAACAGAAAGCTATCCTATTTATGTGATGAAAGTGCTTGGTCAAAGTGTGCGGTGGAAGGTTCCGTTTTAAATTTATCGACATATGTCTTGTCCAAATCCGAAAAGGAAGTTCTTAATTTAGGGCTGTCGTTTGCGCTTAAACCCGATAAAAACATTGTTTTAGATTTTGTGTCTTCCGTAGTTAATTCCAGGGTGGATATTCCGTGTTTAAATGGTTTGATTCTGAGCAAGTTTCTGGAACATTTCAACTCATTGGACTCTATTCCCAAAAGATTCCGGTTAGCTTTAGACAAGCTCAGGAAGAATGAAGCAATATTTGTCACTAAAGCGGACAAAAGTAACACTGTGGTTATTTTGGACAAGTGTGATTATAAACAAAAAATGGAAGCGTTACTTAGTGATGAATTCACCTACACCAAAGTGAGATCGTCCCCCCTAAAGCGTCTTTCTGCCGAATTCAACAAAACCATCAGGAACTTATTAAAAGATGTCCCGGCGATTGATCCTAAAAGATTTCTACAGATTAACCCCAAACTCCCCCACATTTACGGCCTACCCAAAACCCATAAGATTAATATACCACTCCGTCCCATTATTTCACACAGGGGTTCCTTTAGTTACAGGTTATCTAAATTTCTTGCAGATAAATTATCCCCATTAGTTGGTAAATTTTCAGGCTCGCACATCACTAATTCCTGTGACTTTATTAATAAAGTTATGTCCTTAGATTTAAAACGGGGAAGAATGATAAGTTTTGATGTTGAGTCCTTGTTTACGAAAGTTCCCATTGATGATGTACTTAGTTTTTTAGATAGAAAATTGCCAACATGTAACGTAGAACTAGGCATGCCCACATCTGTATTTTTAGAACTGATAAAACTCTGTGTCACCAATAATGCCTTCTCCTTCGGTGAAGAATTTTATTTGCAACGTTTTGGTATGGGAATGGGGTCCCCTTTATCCCCAATACTGAGTACATTATATATGGAGTATTATGAGTCGGAATTGTTGCAAACAATATGTCCCAGGAATCTAATTTGGTTTCGTTATGTAGATGATATTTTCTCATTTTGGCCTGACCACTGGAACAACTTTGACACTTTCTTTCAGTCATTAAATAATCTTGTTCCCTCTATTAAATTTAAATATGAATGGAGAACGACAAACAATTACCTTTTCTAGATGTTTTGGTCATTAACGAAAGCGGAAAGCCCAATTTCACGGTCTATAGAAAACCTACTCATTGTAATTCGTACATTCATTATTTTTCATATCATGATGAAGGGGTTAAAAGCTCAATTATTTCTTCCATGTTTCTAAGAGCACTCAGGATTTGTAGCCCACATTTGCTGGATCCGGAAAATTCAAAGATTTGGAACATTTTTAAGGATTTAAAATATCCTGAGTGGTTTATCGGAAAGGCGTATTTTAAAGCCAGAAAATCTTTTTATGCCCCTCGGGAACCTTCAGTTAACCAAAAACAATATGTGAGTTTGCCTTACATTGCCGGCTTAGAAAGAGTAAAACCGTTGACGAAAGAATTTAAGTTTGCTTTGGCGTTCAAATATTCGTCTACCGTGAAAAGTAAATTGGTTAGGAATAACGTTGCAAAAGAGGAACAAGCCTGTGTCTACAGCATTCCCTGTAAAAGTTGTGATTTAGTATACGTGGGAGAAACTGGAAGAAATATTGAAACCCGTATCAAAGAACACAAATATGCCTTCAGAAGTTGTAATACTAATAATGCCATTTTTTATCACGCTAGCCAAAATAATCATGCTATAGATTGGGAATCAAGTAAGGTACTTTATAAATGTAATAATTATGTCAAAAGAAAAATAATAGAATCTGTGTGTATAGAAAAAGTAGATAGTTTTAATTTGTGCGAAGGTACTTCTAAGTTAGACCCTTTAATGAGATTCTTGGTCAATAAATCCCTTACGGAGTCGTGGGAACGTGTTCGAACCTAAGTGTGAATTTCTTAAATGTCTCTGGATTGGAATGTTTCCTTACTCGCTTTTAGTAAATGTAATAATGGAAGTAATTAATGTGGAAATAAATATATGCAGTAATTATGTCAAAACATTAGGATCTGTATGTATAGAACAAGAAGATATTTTTAATTTGTGGAAATGTAGTTATAAGCTGACCCTGTAATAAAATGCCCTTCTGGTTTCGGGAGAACGATATCTAACCTAGGTGCGAATTTCTCAATGGTCTCTGGATTATTTCCTAATCGCCTTTTTTCATTCGTTTTTCGGTTTATAATTTCTGTATAATAAACAACAATGTAATAACCAATGTAATAATAAATTTATAATTTCTGTAATTAATAATTATGCAATATTAAATGTAATAAATTTAATTATAAATGTAATAATTATGTAAAAATAATAGAATCTGTATGTTTAGAACAGGAAGATAGTTTTAAAATTTGTGCGAATGTACCTAATGAAAATGCCCCTCCTGTCTCGAGAGAATGGAATCCAACCTAGGTGCGAATTTCTTAACGGTCGATCCCTGAACTGTTTTTCCCTCTTGTTTTGTTTCATTTGTGTTTCTGTATCCACCCGAGGAGGATGCCAGTGGGCGTCGAAACTGTCGTGGAAATAAACTCTGTCTATTAGAGTGGGTTTTTATTCTCATATTTTGACCTTCACGTAAAAAAGTGAAGTTTTTTGCATTTATCTACGGTCAAATTTAGTGTTATAATTCTCAATAATTCTCACCGAAACCTGGTTAATTAGTAGTATTAAAAACCTGTATAATATAGATAATTACGTTGCTTATCATACTGTAAGAGATGGTCAGATTGGTGGGGGTATCTCTGTGTATGTGCATCAAACTTATGACTCTAACGAAGTATTTTCTGTACGTAATAGTGACAGTGAAAACCTGATTGTTAATATGAAAGACAAAAGTAATGTATATTCTGTCCATGCAATATATAGACCACCTAATACTAATATCAATAGCTTTTTAATTCACTTGGGTAACATGTTATGCAACTTCCATAAATCGAATGCCATAGTTGCGGGTGACTTCAACATCAATTTGGAATCTGAAGCAGTCTCTCATAAATTTTTAAACTTAATCATACTATTACCAAACTCACACGAGTCTGCAACTATGGCAATCGAATAACAGAATCTACGATTGATAATATATTTGTAAATAGCAATGCCCCCGTAAATTCTGGAATTATAACCACAAACATCAGCGATCATTTTCCTACTTACACTACAGGGTGTCCCATAAGTCCGGCATCATAGGAAAAATAATAAAAAAGGCAAAACAAAAGCTTTTATTTACAGAACGTGCTCAATATGTCCACCACCATATGTCAGCAAGCACACGGTGAATGATGTCAGGAGTAATGGTGTTACATGCCCCAATAATGCGCTGCCGCAAATGTTCAACACTCCTAGTTTTCTCTGCGTATACCAGCGCTTTCAAGTGGCCCCAGAGATAAAAATCTAGTGGCATGAGATCCGGCCTTCTAGCTGGCCATTCCACAGACCCTCGACGTCCTATCCAATGACCAGGGAATTGTTGGTACAGGTATTCCCTTACTTGGGTGCTGTAATGTGCAGGAGCGCCGTCTTGCTGGAACCATGTTGGGAAATTTCCTTCTTCGTTCAAGACACTGGGAAATGCTTCTTCCTTGAGCATACGTAGGTAGGTGCCTCCAGTGACATGTTCATCGAAAAAGAGGGGACCTATGATGCGATCCTTCCAAGTGCCACACCATACCATCACCCAAGATGTACCTTGTTCCTTTGAAGAGGTATACCAGCGAGGGTTGTTTTGAGACCAGTAGCGGGTGTTCTGTCGATTTACCTCACCATTTCCATAAAAAACAGCCTCGTCACTGAACAGAATGGTGGACGGGAAATTGACATCCCAAGCATAAGAAAAATATGAATTATGGTTTGTAGAAATAGAAAAATATGAATTTCTCCTATAATGCTCGACTTATGGGACACCCTGTATATTCAATAACATTGTTCAGTTTGCGAACAAAACAACGATTGATTACAGAATATTCTCGGGGGTTAATAAAAGAAAATTTATTGGGGCTGCAGAAAATACTCGATTTGACTGTGACGAACCTATAAATGACCCAGATCATATGTTTCAGTTCTTCTATGACACCTTATTCCATGTTTTTAATATTTGCTTTCTTTTAAGGAGAAAAACAGTTTCGCCCAAAAGTGTCGCAAATCCATGGATCACTCCAGGAATTATCACTTCAATAAAGAACAGAGATAAATTATTCAAATTGCAATTACAGAGCAAAATTCCTAAAATACAATATACTCAATACAGAAACAAATTAACTAAAATAATAAAAATTGCAATATATAACTATTATAGAAATCAACTTTCCAAACATAAATGAGACATGAAAAACACTTGGACAACCATAAACAGTCTTCTCGGAAAAAAAATTAAGAAAATTGCAATAGAGAAATTAAATGTTGATAATAGTGTAAAGAAATTACTGATGATACTGCTATTGCAGACTTTAAATGCACATTTTACTTCAATAGCGGATAAGCTTCCCTCACAATTACTAAATAATGATCACTCACCTCTAGAATATATGCCACCCAGCCCACTAAATTCATTTTCTTTTGTTCCTGTTACCTCTACTGAGGTCCGGAATATTATTGGATCATTGGTAAATTAAAAAATACAAAAAATAACATTCATAACATTCCTGTACCTATATTGAAACTGCTTAAAGATAAGATATCTAACTTTGGCTAAAATTATGAATCAAAGTATTTCCAAAGGAATATTCCCATCAATGCTAAAAACTGGTTGTATAACACCCCTTTTTAAAGTGGGTGATCCTACACTAGCAACAAATTACAGGGCGGTGTGTTCATTATCTGTGTTCAGCAAAGTTTTTGAAAAAATTGTAAAAAGTAGAATGCAGCGATATTTAGAATCCTACAATTTATTATCTCCAAATCAATATGGCTTCCGTTAAAATAAAACAACGGAAATGGCTATTTTAAATCTTATGGAAAATGTAAATATAGCTGAGGAGAACAAAGAAATAATGATATCAGTATTTTTGGATTTGAGTAAGGCGTTTGATGTAATAGACCATAATATTCTACTTAAATTATATTCTTACGGCTTTACAGGAGCAATCAGTGATTGGTTTAAAAATTATTTGTCGAATAGATATCATTTTGTATCAGGAAATAAGGTTTGCTCAACTAAAGCGCTTGTCAAATATGGTGTGCCACAGGGCTCAGTTCTGGGTCCACTGTTATTTTTAATATATATAAATGATCTTCCACGTTCATCTGATATACTGAACTTCATAATGTTTGCAGATGATACAACTGTCTTTTTCTTGCAAAGATGTTAATTTAGCTAAGAATATATTTAATTCAGAATTCATCAGGGCAACGAAATGGTTGACCACCAATAAACTCTTCCTAAATACCAGTAAAACAAATTTCATGATATTTACTAATAAAAGAAATGTATATCTTGATGAACTTAATGTTTATGAAATCGCTATAAAGGAGTGTACTGTAACAAAATTTCTTGATATAATGCTAGATAAAAATTTGCAATGGAGTGATAATGTAAATTATATCGCGAAAAAGATTTCAAGGAGCGTTGGTATAATGTTTAAACTTAGAAATGTAGTCCCCGAAGAAGTTTTATTGACTCTTTGTCATACTCTTGTTCTTCCTTATATAACGTGCTGCACCCTTGTTTGGGGAAACTCCGCTAACAACGCATTAAATGATATTTTTGTCATCCAAAAACGAGCAATAAGGTTATTATCTGATGCTGATTTCCTTGATCACTCTAGTGCATTATTTAAAGAGCTAAACCTACTAGAAATCAATGATATAACCAATGGGTAAATAGATATTTTGTAACTCATCAAGAAATTCACTCGTATTAGACCAGAAATAGATCAAAGCTTGTTATACCTCAATTTAGATTGTCTTCATCTCCAAAACTACCCATTTTCATGGATTGAAACTATAGAATGACTTAAATGCCGATATAAAAAATATTGTGAATGTAAATTTCTTTAAAACCAAGTTGAAATCCCGATTAATAATGGCATTCTAAAAAAATCTAGGATTAATGTCCATTACTATTGTTTACTAATTATTAATTTCTCGTGTGTAATCTAGTATTAAAAACACATTTCTTGGGATTGTTCAGTTCTTATCTCTCAGGTATAATTTTGGTTTCTTTGTATGGTATTGGTTTAGTGCCATCAATCTTGACCTTGTATTTTCATGTCAGTAGTGATAATTTAAGATTAATACATGTTTTAATTATTAATAATACTTATTTCCTTATTTATTATTAATTAATAACAATTAGCTGTTTTTTTTTAATAAGAGCACAGTAAAGCCTGAAGCTTAAGGGCCAAATTAAATAAAATAAATAGTCGAGCTTCACAACTGTTCATGTCATTATAAATTGATACGAATGTATTTATTTTATATTAATAAAAGTTATTCAATTCAATTCAATACGTAAGTGCGCATACGGATGTATAAATATGGGTAATAAGCGTATATAGATGAGTAGGGAAGTAAAGTAGTATGTAAAATATGAGAGTAATCGGTTCATCCCGTAAAGAACTAAAAGATCACCTGAAGATCAGGGCTCCCCCCCCCTGCCTTCATTAGTTAACCTTATAGGGCTAACGAAAATATCACGACTTAACCTAACCAATCGTTAGATCAACTGTACACCCTTGACGACTGGTTAGGTTAAGTCGTGATATTTTCGTTAGTTAGCCTTATAAGGCTAACTAAAGAAGGCTGGGGACCCTGATGTTCAGGTGATCTGAACAGTAGCGGCTCGTGACTAAAAATTCTAGTGGTGCTGTCTCTAAGAATGGGTTGAAATAATTACTGAAATAAAAGGATGAGCATTGAGCAATGAATAAAAGTTTCAAAAGTTATTGAAAAAGTTATTCAGTGAGCTCATCCTTATATTGTTCTTGATTATTTCAATTGTAAATAAAAAATTTAGGGGTACTGCAGTTCCGCAGTGCCTACCGACGAGCCGCCACTGGATCTGAACTAAATCCTTAGTGGTCAATGGTGAATTATGAAATTTTGAGGAACAGATTAGCTTAGAGGTTGGTTAAAATAACTGAATAAATGCACGAGCAAGATTATATACCGTAAGTAACAATTATTAAGATTAAATAAATTCAAATAATCTAGAGTAAATAGCATAGTTAGCACTTGTACGCAATTAAATATTTTAGGGTAAGGTTTGTATGATAAAAATAGGATATGAAAAGTGAATTTCCTTTCCAATAGATATGCCATTAATTACACGAGTTTCAGAGTGTGGGTGATTGTAAATGAGTGAAAGTGTAAGCAGTATCCATAGATTTTTGTAGTATTTATGAACGTAATGTTTGTGGAGAAATGTACAATTTCGAACAAATATATATAGTGTGCATACAAGCGTGTGTATGTGGAGGGATTTGGAAAGTTTTCGAATTACAAAGTTTAAAAATAATGTGATTTAAAAATGAGGGAAGGGTTATAAAATCCTTTAAGTTTAAAGTCAATTATTATTAAATTCCTATACAGGTAGTATTAATGGTGATGTATGTTCGTATGAGTTTTCAATGTAAAACTGACTTGGGATACGGGAGGAAAGTGAATTCAAGTGTGTCAAAAGTAATAAAATTCAATTAGGATTATAGATTTTACGTAATTAAATCAGCTGCACGTATTAAGGTAATTAAAAAAACGCACTTAGAAATATTGTAAATTAATGAAAGTAAGGAAGCAAGTGTAGTTTACGTCCCCCTGTGGTGCATAGTGTAGTTTACGTTCCCCTATATTATGCGAGTGTAGTTTACATTCCCCTACATTATCCTAGTGTAATTTGCGTTCCCCAACTTTGTCCACGTATACCTAATAGTAAAACGTTAAAACTAACGAAAATATTACAACTTAACCTAACCAATCGTCAATATATATATATATATATATATATATATATATATATATATATTGAAATATAAATACATGAATTTTGTATAACAATGCACATACCATTATGCCAATATAACAATTGTTTAAAATCCCCCTGTTTCACCAAAATAGATGGTTACTTTAGAAACACCATGTATATATATATATATATACAGGGTGTTTCTAAAGTAACCATCTATTTTGGTGAAATAGGGGGATTTTAAACAATTGTTATATTGGCATAATGGTATGTGCATTGTTATACAAAATTCATGTATTTATATTTCAATTGCTTTACACGATTTTTTGTTAATTATTTTATTTATTTTCAGACCCATATCATTGATGATGAATGTGCAAGAACGGGTTTATGTAGTAACATGCAGGATAAAAGGCATGAAGTGCAATGAAATTAGAGAAAAGTTTGAGAGAAGGTTTCGTAAAACAGGCCCAAGAGACCAGGCTATTCGCGAATTAGTAAACAAATTTATGAGGACTGGATCTGTGCATGACGAGCGTAGATCTGGACGGCCAAGAAGATCTCACGAAAGAATCGAATCTGTTCAAGAAGCATTCGAAGAGGATCCACAATTATCGATTCTGAGGGCATCCCACAGATTAGAAATTCCACAAACAACGGTTTACAGAATTCTACGTTATGATTTAAAGAAAAAGCCATACCACATTCAAGTGTTCCACAACTTACAAGAAGAAGATTATCCACGAAGAGCAACAATGTGTGCCGAGCTTACAAATATATATATATATTTTCATGTTTTAAAGGTGTTTTTTTTATGATTCATATTATTTCGAAAAATAGATGGTTACTTTAGAAACACCCTGTATATATATATTAACGAACGGTTAGGTTAAGTCGTAATATTTTCGTTAGTTTTAACGTTTTATTTGATAGGTTCATTCAAAAAATGTCTCCTAAAGATCCTAGTGTTGTTTACGTTCCATAACTTTGACCTAAGTAGAATGGCCGCAAAATGGACGAGTGCAGAGCAATTGCAATGTCGATCATATGAGTGCTAGTGCCAACCCCTTCCCCCCCTTGGTGCATGGTACCAACGTCCCTCTCCCAGTGCCAACCCCCAGATGCCTCCCCCCAAAAAAGGGGGATTTCCCCAGCAAGCTGGAGGAGTCCACCTAACCTCTTTGGGGGAAAAGTTGGGACGGCCTCACCCCCAAATGGGTATTCCTAACCTAAGGGAGAGAGAGGAGGAGTAGAGGAAGGGATCATCCAGCGCCTGCGAGATACAGACGCTTAATGAGAGCTCAGGTAGCATCACTTGACTTAGAACTCTAAATCCGCCAGTTGGCTTAATCCGTCAGTTGGCTTAGAAGACTTACAAGGCAGATGTGTGTGCGTGTGCGTGTGTGTGTGTGTGTGTGTGTATATACAGGGTGTACATAAAGTCAGGATCTATTTTTGTGAAGCACTTGGAAATTATATGGAATTCAATCATAAAATGATAAAGTGGTAACATTTATTAAATAATTAAGAGTAGGATTCGACGTGACGCCCATCAGTATCCCTGCACAGCTCAAATCGTTCCGCAGCATTTCTAAACACATTGTGGAGCATTTGCGGGGTTATGTTATCTGCAGCAGTTCGTATACGTGTAAGTAAGTTTTCAAGACTCGTAATCTTCGTCTGATAGACGTGCGATTTGATAAAGCCCCATGTAAAGAAATCTAAAGGGGTTAAATCTGGTGATCTCGCTGGCCAAGGTCTGTTGCTTCCGCGTCCGATCCAGCGATTTGGAAAACGTCCATTTAGATAATCCTGAACAATTTTGGCATAGTGACAAGGAGCACCATCATGTTGATAGACGACGGGGATAGGATTGTTAGTACCGTCGTCTATCAACATGATGGTGCTCCTGACTTTATGTACACCCTGTATATAACTTTTCAGCTGCCGGATTGTGCTATTCAGATATTCTTGACAGTTGGCTTAGAAATCCGTCAGTCGGCTTTGAGGGCGTAACCAGCCATTTGGTGCATATATATTCCCATCTCCCCAGTTATTCCTTAATATCGTTTATATATATAACCAAGAGAAATAAATAAAACACCATTACATAATTCTGTTTATTTAGACGAATTAAAGGAAATAATTCATGAAATAAGTTATATAGGAAATAGATATACATTAAAAAATAATATACAGCAAAAATACACACATTAAGCGAAGGGTACATATCCATTCTTAAATGATAATATTGCTACAGGATAAAACTATATAACCATTTAATATATGTACGAGCAAATACGCCCTTATATATATATAAACACCAAAACTTATAAAAAATAGTAATAGTACAGGATAAAACTATATACCCATTAATATATATATATATATATATATGTTAAACACAGACCGTGCATGGAACAAGGAACTCTTCTGGGAAAATTAAATCCACTATAGTCCGAATAAGTAATGGTAAATGACAAATACCATAGTTTTTTTTTCTTTTTCATGATTTTAGCCCGACGTGGGCAACGGTCTCTCGCAAAGAGATCCCATAAATATAGCTTCACTCGCCAGCTATCTGCAAAGCAGACAGGATCCAGCTTTGGGACATGGATCTAGGGTTTAAAGCAAGCCTAGATCCCTACATTCAGAACCTCTATATAAGTAAAAGACTCGTTGCATTCACGTCGGGTTGAATAAATCAAAGAAAAAGGGGGTAACTACTGTATTTTTAGCCAAAAAAAACAAAACTTAAACCTCAACCGGGACATTGAGCGTCCACTTTTCAAGGCACGTAACACGTCCGTTTATTATACACAAACTCAGAATGGTTCCCTGAGAACATTATATGTTAAACACAGACCGTGCATGGAACCCTAGATCCATGTCCCAAAGCTGGATCCTGTCTGCTTTGCAGATAGCTGGTGAGGGAAGCTATATTTATGGGATCTCTTTGCGAGAGACCGTTGCC
Organism: Bathynomus jamesi; assembly: GCA_023014485.1. Lineage (NCBI taxonomy): Eukaryota > Metazoa > Arthropoda > Malacostraca > Isopoda > Cirolanidae > Bathynomus > Bathynomus jamesi. The sequence goes on along the minus strand of JAJOZX010001924.1, from coordinate 520,572 downwards.
CACGTCGGGCTAAAATCATGAAAAAGAAAAAAAAAAAAAAACTATGGTATTTGTCATTTACCATTACTTATTCGGACTATAGTGGATTTAATTTTCCCAGAAGAGTTCCATGTTCCATGCACGGTCTGTGTTTAACATATAATGTTCTCAGGGAACCATTCTGAGTTTGTGTATACTAAACGGACGTGTTACGTGCCTTGAAAAGTGGACGCTCAATGTCCCGGTTGAGGTTTAAGTTTTGTTTTTTTTTTGGCTAAAAATACAGTAGTTACCCCCTTTTTCTTTGATTTATTCAACCCGACGTGAATGCAACGAGTCGTTTACTTATATAGAGGTTCTAATGTAGGGATCTAGGCTTGCTTTAAACCCTAGATCCATGTCCCAAAGCTGGATCCTGTCTGCTTTGCAGATAGCTGGTGAGGGAAGCTATATTTATGGGATCTCTTTGCGAGAGACCGTTGCCCACGTCGGGCTAAAATCATGAAAAAGAAAAAAAAAACTATGGTATTTGTCATTTACCATTAATTATTCGGACTATAGTGGATTTAATTTTCCCAGAAGAGTTCCTTGTTCCATGCACGGTCTGTGTTTAACATATAATGTTCTCAGGGAACCATTCTGAGTTTGTGTATATATATATATATATATATATATATATATATATAAACAGCAAACTTATATAAAATCAAAATACATAAACCTCATGTTCTACCTCGCTTAACTAAAATACTAAATTCGCACGTGATCGAGTCTACAGTTATATCATTGTTGCTTTGTACTACACAATAAACGCGATTTAACATAATTTCACAACTCAAGGTGTGCGGGTGCCTATACTCGATGTAAAGGGCCTTCATATCGTTCAATACTATTTTTGTGCCCACCTTGTGCCCACCTTAAACACGGACAGAATACAATCAAAAGCACGTACAAAGAGGGCGTCGTTAGCCACAACAATATTATCAAATTGAAGTTTATAAACAATCCTTTCCAATCGAGGGTTTTTTCTTACCGATCCGAGCTTTTCAATCGTGAATTCTTCTTCACAACGCATAGCGGCAGTTGAAATAATCTTCTAAATCGTAACGACAGCACCTCATTATATAAGGATACAACTTTTCATGGTGAACAGTGTAGGCGAGCTCTGCCCTGTACCGCTCAAGTCCTTTGTACCAAAGTTCATGATATTTCGAAGAGTCTAAACCATTTAAATAAGCATCCCACTCTAGACCATTCTCGCCATGTTCATTCCGACATTTGATAAACCCGTCGAGCAGAGCGCTGTATGCGTATTCAAGAACCGTATCAAAATAAACCATATCCATATCACGTGCGTCTAATATAGGTTTTAGTTTGCGAAAACCTGCGATTTCAAACATTCTGTCGAGGATGAATCGGTTTCGCGTTGGGAGAAGAACGTTATTATCAGATGCATTCTTCCACATCAGTCGTATATCAATGCATGGTTGATCGTTATTTATACACAACGTACAAAGAATGGCATAGGAGGGGATATCACTAATCTGTTCTCTTCTTGTACCTACACCTGCAGGTATTTCATAACGATCCTCACCCCACTTCTCAACTATCACGAAGACTCTATTCATCTCTTCAACACTTAAATAAGCAACATTACGTTTACCAGAGTTTGCTTGCCTACAAGTCGTTTGAAGTACATAGTTAATAGCACCGGTTTTACGTCTGAACACACGCAATGACTTCGTCACGGACACATCGTATACGGCATTGAGAATGCTGCTCGAAAGGAAGCTCCATCGTTTTCTATTGTGAGAGTGCACAACCAGTCGGGTCAACCTCTGAGATGACTATGAGCAACCGGTGCGCTGTTTGGCTCGGAGGCAGGTGTGAAAGAGTGAGTCATACCGAGCGTTAATGTTTCGTGTACAGGTTTGTTCCAGCATGAAAGAATCATGCGAGTACTTGTGCCCATTATACCGGGCAATTTTCCGATACATGGGGCAATATCAGTTTTAATGTTTTATCGGAATGCGCTCTAGACGTTCACTTCCAAAACTAAACACATTAGCAATCCGGCGCACTATTTGAGAGAAACATGTGCCCGTATTTATCCCTTTTGTTTAACAGTCGATACTAGTCTCTAAATTCTATTAAAAACTCGCAGGCCTTTAGCCACAACCTCACTGCGAACCTCGTCATGATATATATGAATGTAGTGGTAAAAGTACTTTAGCTTGTCTATGATGACAAGGTTTACATTCTCAGCCGCAGGGTACGCGTACTCGGTATGATGCAGCATGATAATACCGCTTGTCACGCCACTCATCAACAAGACTCACCACCCATACCCTTTGCTTCTCTTCTCCACGCGTTGTTTCTTTCACCTCACGGTATATGTACGCTTTTATAAAGTTTAGCCCTACAACTTAGTCCATTACATCGTTTGTGCCGCGAAATCCGGCAATGCTCTCGCCAAAATATCCATAGAGTATTTGAACATCTTGTTCCTCAAGCTTAGCGCGGTTCAATGTAGCTTTAAAAGTCTCAAAGGAGGGGGGTGGACTAGGCCGTCTTTCAGTATTCACCACATCTTCCGACTTTACCGAATACCACTTCATAAACGTCGAACACGCAGTATCAAAAGTCGCCATCACTATTATTCTTCTACGTGAGAATTCTTCAAATATACGTCTGAGATCCAGGGCTTGCAGCGGCCAACTGAGCATGCAGGGGTAGAGATATGCCCAGATAGTGGCAGGAGTCACGTGACCCTTTGATTGATCTTACAGTGGGCGGAGCTTAAGACTTATTTCCTGTATACACGCACACACACACACACACACACACACACACACACACACACAAAGGAGAAAATGAAATCCTAATCGAAACATTTATATATTGAAATATGCATAATAAATAAACATATCGTTAACAATAGACATATGATATTCAGGAACTATGGTTCCTAAAGGGTACGGTATCATAGGTCCCAGGCACCTGGTAACTGGTGTTTGAGGTTGCATAGAGGATGTCCTGCTGTTGGCTCATGATGCTCATCAGGCTTTGCTGAGGATGGCTTTTCCAAATATCTCAGTAGTGCTCCTGAGAAGAACATAACATTGCATATGCTGTTAATTTTTGTTAAAATACTCCTTCTTATCTTGTTTGATAACACTAGGCAACAAAGATTTTGTTACAGAAGACCAAATAGGTGCTCCTAGCTAATTTCGGTATGCTGATTTCAAATCTATAATTAGATTTTTTCTATCACGTCTAGATTTTGTGTAAAATGCAAATCACTTTTAGTAAAATTTTCTACCACGTCCAGATTTTGGTTTTAATCGGCTTAATGCCAGTAATATGAAACTTGCTTTTCAAGGTTAAAGCAATTTTTTTTGCCAACTATATACAAATTCGAACAATTTTGATAAATAAAATTTATCCCGAGCTGGCAACACTGAGTCAAGAGCATAGTAACGGGCAACGGCCCAACGGTCAGTCGCTACGTGACAGTCAAGCAGAACGGTTGTTGAAGCTCTCTGCTGATGAGCAAGTGACAGGTTGTGGTGACTTGTGTGTTTTTATCGCATTTGTTTTGTACTGCGGTGTGTATTTCTTTTTATTTTGCACATCGTAATAATTACTTTCTACGTTTTTTCAGATATTGTATGGTAATTCAAAATGGCATCAAATAGACGTGCTTGTGTAAATCACCCAGACAACTTCTGCTTTGTCTGTGGACAATATACACCTAAGCCACAACGTAGAAACATAACAACAAAGATTAAAGTTGCCTACAAGTGTTATTTTGACTAAGTTAGGAGACCAACAGAGGGACTGGGCACCACATATTTGCTGTGCACAGTGCAATGCAATGTTAATAGCTTGGATGAATGGTAAAAGAAAAGCTATGCCGTTCTCAGTCCCCATGGTTTGGCGTGAGCCAAAAAATCACTTCAATGATTGTTATTTTTGTTTGACAAAGATTGCTGGTTTCACAAAGAAAAACAAATCAAAGATCACGTACCCAAACTGCGAATCAGCAATGAAACCAGTACCACATGATGAAACAAATCCACCACCAGTTCCACCAGCAACGATAACAGACAGCAGTTCATCTGAAGATTCTGCTAGTGATATAGAAACAGGGAAAGATGGCATATATGTTCCAGATGCAAATATTTCCCCACATTTGTTAAGTCAAGCGGAGTTAAATGACTTAGTGCGCGATTTGGAATTACCAAAAGAAAAGGCAGAGTTGCTTGGTTCAAGACTTCAAGAATTTAATCTTCTCCAACCAAACACCAAAGTTTCCCATTTCCGCCATCGCCATTTGCAGTTTTCATCATTTTACTTACAGGAAGAAAACGTTTGTTTCTGCCACGATATCAGTGGTCTGATGCAAGGGATTGGCTGTCGCTATGATCCAAAAGAATGGAGACTGTTCATTGACTCTAGTAAAGCTAGCCTTAAAGCTGTATTACTGCACAACGGCAATGAAAAACCTTCAATACCTGTAGCACATGCCACTGGCCTTAATGAGACTTATGAATCGATGAAACTGCTGCTAAGACTCATCAAATATAAGGACCACACATGGAATATTTGTGGCGACCTTAAAGTTGTATCATTACTTCTTGGGTTACAGTTGGGCTACACAAAGCATATGTGCTTTTTGTGTCTATGGAACAGCAGAGATGACAAGAACCACTACAAAAAACATGATTGGCCATCTAGAACTGAACATGTTGTTGGTAAATACAATGTGAAACACCCAGCACTTATTGACCCTCAGAAAGTACATCTTCCACCACTTCACATTAAACTTGGCCTTATGAAAAATTTCGTGAAGGGTATGGATGATCAAGGTAGTGGTTTCCAATATTTAAAGGATAAATTCAAAGGAATATTGACAGATGCTAAGCTAGAAGCTGGAGTTTTCACTGGACCACAGATCCGCAGTGTCATCCACGACTCATCGTTTCCATCTAACCTAAATGAGAATGAACTAGGAGCATGGACATCTTTCGTTGAAGTTGTCAAAAATTTTCTTGGAAACAAACAAAGCTGAAAACCACCGTAAACTCGTAGAAAACATGCTTAAATCTTATGAAATAATGGGATGCAGAATGTCTTTGAAAATTCATTTTTTACATTCTCATCTTGACTTCTTCCCGGCCAACCTTGGGGCTGGAAGTGACGAGCATGGTGAGCGTTTCCACCAACAGATCTCAGTTATGGAAAACAGATACCAAGGTAATTTCAACCCAAATATGATGGGAGATTATTGTTGGTTCCTGCAGAAGGAGAGCTCGTCATCCTACAAGCTGAACTCCCCAAAGGGGAGTGCCAACCCTTTGTTGTCAACCCCAAAATGGGGTTGCAAGGGGTATGCAACTTGGAGTTATCCCCAAGCTGAACCCCCCCAAAGGGGCACACCTAACCTAAGGGAACCTCTTTGGGGGAGAAGTTGGGACGGCCTCACCCCGCAAAGGGGCAGAGAGAGAAGAGAGAGAGAAGAGAGAGAGAAGAAGAAGAAGAGAGGACCCAGAGGAGGGGGTTCTTCCCCTGCCAGCTGTCAGACGCATAAGGGGTCTTCAGCCACCCTGCCGCTCCCTTCTAGTGCCCCTAATCAGCCAGTTGGCTTAATCAGCCAGTGCCACTGGGTGTCACACCTGCGGGTATCATCGCCTCCGTGCATCAGTTGACGCGCCGCGCGTTGGCAGGCACGAGCCCCATGCGTCCGGTTGCTGGGCGCCCCTGGCATCACCCCGCCCGCTTGCTGGGTGCCCTGCGCCTCAGCCAAGTGTCACAGTGCACGTGCGCTATAAGGAACCGGGTTCGTACCCCGGGCGGGACTCGTTAGTCAGGGTACATTAATGTTCTCCCGTGGGTCTAAAGCTGGTGTAAAACACCTCAATTCAAAAAAGAAAGAAAAAGAGCTCCGTAGGCCTAAGGTGGGGTGTAGAAACTACTCGTACGGAAAATAAATCCCATCCGTGGGTCTAAGGCTGGTGTAAAACACTTCAATTTAAAAAAAGAAAATAATTTCCTAATGATCCCTTCACACACACACACACATATATATATATATATATATATGCAGGGTCTGTAAAAAAAAACTAAGCCAATTTGAAATCTCTATAAAATGCACAATTTGATAGAGATTTCAAATATTTTTTTACACTAAATAAACAAAAGGCTCACAAAAGGCTCATAAATAATCTGTGATAATTTTATAACTTTATTTTAAATATTTTAGGAGTTATGCGGTTATTTCTACAGATTGCGAAAATTTCAGTTTTTCTCATTATGTAATATCTTCTTTTTTCTCTTTTTCAGAATTTGTTTAGATTTTAAATTTTTCGTGAATACCTCTAAATATGCCATTCTCACATGAAGATAAAATAATTATAAAGCATTATAGAATTGAAAAAGGTTATAGTGCAAGGAAATTACTTTCTGAATTCGATTATAAAGGATGGACTAGATCAGGTTTAGATTACTTATTGAGAACTATCGATGAAACAGGAAGCATTGAAAGGAAGGTTGGTAGTGGGCGACCAAAATCAGTTAGAGTAGATGAAAATATTCAGAAAGTGGAGGAACGTATCCTTAGTCAAGAGGATCGACCTGGTAGCCACATGACACCTGCTCAAATATCAAAAGAACTAGAAATATCAGAATCAAGCGTAAGAAGGATTATTAAATCTGATCTGCAATTTAAACCATTTAAAAGAGTGCATGGACAAAGATTGTCAGAAGTAAACTGTCAGAAAAGAGTTGAGAAATCCAAACGTATTTTACGTATAATAACTGATGATAAACTTTCCAAGACATTTTTTACGGATGAAAAACGTTTTACGGTAGAGCCACCAAGAAACTCACAGAATGAACGGGTTTATTCTGATGTTGCGAAGAAAAATGAAATTCAAGATGAAAGACTGTACGTAACAAGGAGTCACTGTTCTTCTAGCGTCATGGTTTCTGTTGGAGTGTCCAAGTTGGGAAAAACTTCAATATTTTTTATTGAGCCAGGAGTGAAAATTAATGCTAAATATTATTCAAATACCCTGCTTGAGAAAATGCTTCCAGAACTGAGAAACTTGACTAGTCAAGGTTACTTTATTTTTCAACAAGATGGTGCAACATCACATACTACCAAAACAACCATCGAATATTTGAAAAAGAATGTGCCTGAATTTCTGGAACCGAATAATTGGCCACCTAACAGCCCTGACCTAAACCCTGTAGACTACGGAATATGGGAAAACTTGGCAGAGAGAGTGTATAGGAACAGAATAAGGGATGTCAATCATTTGCGTGAGTTGATTATCGCAAAATGGGCAGAGCTCCCCCAAGAGCAAATAAATCGAGCAATAGACGAATTCAGACCAAGATTAAAAAAAGTGATAGAAATGCAAGGGAATCATATTGAACAGTTCTTTTAATTTTATTAAACTAAAAATTATCTACAGTATATTGTAAAAAAAATTTTTTTCATGTTAAGTAGGAGAATCTCACTTTTTAGTTAATTATTAATAAAATTAACAATTCTGAAGATATCGTCATAAAAATTTAAAGGATAATAGGTGATTATCTATACTTTATTGTGTAAAAAATTCAACTTAATTAGATAAATGGTTTTGTTTTCATAAAGGTTTGAATTTGGCTTAGTTTTTTTTTGACAGACCCGTTATATATATATTATATATATATATATATATATATATTATGATATTTACAATTGCGAATTCTTGTTTTAGGTCTATAACTAATTTTATATTTTTGTTAACTGTAATTATTTATATATATGTTTTTATTTGTGCATTTCTTGTAGGATTTTTTAGAAATATTAAAACTTTAAATAATTATCTGTATAGCAATTAAAATCGTGTCTCGCAGTAAAACACATCAATTCAGCATCCTTGTTTAATAAAAATATAAATTTAAATTTAATAAGCAAACTTTAAAATATTTTGAAATATATTGTCTCCTGATAATTTTTTTAAATATTTTGGCTAATTTATTTATAATACGAAAGTTCATTCAAGTTATCACCAAGGCAGATGCTCCAAGATGATATTTAAATAGAAGTTTTTCCATACACTATTGTTCCACGGACAGCATCGTGATAAGAATTTCTGACATATAAATACCAAATTTATCACACAATACAATAGCCAAGTTGGGGGTTTTCAGCGCAAATAATATATGTCCCTTCTACCTTCTACAAGAAAATATGAAACCTTTATCATCATAGACACGTGTTTTCTAAGTGACCAAAGAAGCAGATAAACAGTTTTCACCGTAATGGTTAAGATATCTTCCACATTTTTATTTTCTGGCCAGTTTGGCACAGCACACACAATACATAAATGTTTTGTAAACAGCATGTGACCATATAAGCAAATACGCAGCTTACTCGTAAAGGTCAAGAATTCTTCTACAGTAAATTTATTTTTAGCAGAAAACCGAATTGTATTGTTCAGAGAATAATCAAAGGGTTCTTAGGACAACAAACTCATTTCAAACAAGCCGGTGTTTTAGATCTCAAATCTTAAATCAATATTTGTTCTACGATAGGAGCTTTGTGCCCATCATAGAAAAATAAAATTTGTCTCATGTAATGGGGACCGCGATTCGCGGCAGACGGCACGCCCAGACTTCTTGGCTTCAGCCAATCACGACACTGTGCCCGGACTTCGGTTGGGTACCAAGCAAGCCTACCGTTAAACCCCGCCCAAACTCATGCCCAGACTTAACGGAGTTAGCCAATCATGACACTGTTGGGAGGAGCCAGGACATCGGGTTGGTCAAAAATGCAGGCCTAAGTTCTAATTCCCGCCCAAATTTCACTGCTAGCCAATAGGATGCCAAGGTTCGCTCTTGCGGGTTGACCGCATGCCCCCCTTATAAAGAACGAATCACGACGCAGAGTCCCAGTTCCTCCAGTTAGTGAATTATACAACAATGAATCAACTGTACGTCTCATCCGACCTGATTGGCGAAGGCGACATTTACGGCCGAGCAGCACTGCACCTCTTCAACGCTGCAGACCGGGGGGGATCTCCTATCAACGCAGCTTGTTACAGAAAATTGCGATGCATCGGAAGATTCAACAGGCAATTCAATTGAGATGTAAGTGATTATATTCTCCGTCTCAATCAGTGCTAATTACCATATAAATAGCGTTTTGAAAATTATATTAAATACATGGTGTAGCTTTAGTGATATTTTTCTCGATAATTAAAGATGAATTTTTCTCGTTTATAATTGGGAATCTAATTTCCTTTTGTTCCGAATTTTTCTTCAGCGTAAAAATTAATCCATTGTGCTCTTAAATTGTCCCCCACTAATATATATATGTGTATATATATATATGGTGGTGCTTAATTTTTCTCCATAATGCACCACCGCAGTAGGAAATCACCAAATTGCAATAAATGCGTTTTGAAAAGCATTTTTAAAATATTGTCTGACCGTAATAAAGCGAAAACTGAAGTGATATCTACCCAGAAGACTGTCTCTATTCACATATATATATATATTATATATATATATATGTTCCTCTGTGTGTATTTTGGGTGAAAAACAATAGGTTTTTATTTATTGCCCACTCTCATTAGAAATATTAAAAACTATTAAGAATTGACTGAGGGATCGAGACCCGTTGTCGGCAGAAGATGTCTTAGCACTCGAAAACTGTCAGGATATCTGCTTATGGTTACAATTTGCTGTTGGACTAACCAAGTTTTATTCTGAATTTTCTACAACGTAAAAAAGCCTACCATAGATTTATTTTAATTATAAAAAGCCATAATAATGCGAAATGAACTCCAATCTGTCTAGAGGGAAGGTCTCTATATATATATATATATATATATATATATATATATATATATATATATATGCTCCTCTGTGTGTATTTTGGACGAAGTACAATAGGTTTTTATTTATTGTCCCATTCTCATTAGAAATATTAAAAACTTTTAAGAATTATCTGCTTTTAAATACGTGGTATTTTTTCTTATTGTATCTCTATTTTTACTTAACCTTATAGGATCGGGACGGAATTTGATCGTGTTATTGCCACTTTGGTGAAAGGGGAATAAATGCTATGGATGCTTCTCCGAACAGCCTACCCAGCGATCCAGAAGTCGCGGTACTGAATCATAGTCGGTCAAGCGAGATTGCAGACGAGCTAATGTAAATGTTTTTAGGTTATATAGTATAATTTTGAAATCGTGAACAATAAGATTGGGTAGGCGAGGATATATATATATATGGTGGACGATTTAACCGCATCCAAATATATGACATTTATTTAAATTACAGGGCTCTCGATAATTGAAAGATGAATGTTTCTCGTTTATAATATAACCTGACCTAACCTAGCACAATTGAACCTAACCGGGTCACATTTATATACATCGCTTCATTCAGTGTTAATTAGCTTATAAGGGCCATAACAAAACGCGTTTCGAAATTAGTTTGTGCTTTATTCTCGGGCTATATATATATATATAACGTTTCAATCGGAATTAATTTATAAAAGGCCACAATAATTGCATTTTGCAAAATATTTTGAATTATTCTCTACCCCCTTCGTCATTATTTCTATATATATATATATGGCGTGTTTATATTTGTACATTTCTTGTACAGGTAGGATTTTAGAAATATTAAAACTTTTAATAATTATCTGCTTTTAAAGTATGTGGTATTTTCTCTTAATTTGTCTCTTTATTTTTACTTAACCTTATAGGATCGGGACGGGACTTGATCGTGTTATTGCCACTTTTGATGAAAAGGGAATAAATGCTATGGATGCTTTTCCGAACAGCCTACCCAGCGATCCAGAAGTCGTGGTATTGACTCACATCCGGTCAAGCGAATGTGAGGTCATCGATGAGATTATGTAAGTATTTTTTAGGATAACAAAGCAAAATATATTTTCATTTATTAAACAGTAGAAAACATGTACAAAAAGGGTCAGCGCCTAATTCTTAATGGATACAAATGTATATATAGGTTTACACAATATACCTTTACACATTACAGGGGGTACTAACAAATGGGAACCTTTTCTTTATCTGTCTGCATACATATTTATCATTCATATTTGTGTCGCATAAATCGAATAATTTTTAAAAATTCATAAATCCCTCCCCACGTGACATATGCATGAGAAAAAAATACAATACATTCTACATGTTTCAGTATAATGTCCTTGGAAACGATATGGATTCCAAATAATCTCTAGCACATCTAGTTGCGCTATGGACTTCACAATTGCCGAGTCATTCCATGTTGGAAATCCGAGTAAATCGAAATAGTACATTCTTTCCTCAGTTTTAAAATAGATTGCAAACCAATGAATCCCCTCACCTCCCACAATGTCGGTGTTAACGATAACTCCGTACCAGTTTCTCGAACTAGCCAGCTTCAATATTTCATTCTTCGGGAACACGATAAATTTTGAGTGCGCGAATCAGTCACCTTTCATCACTCTGGAGTGTATTCGCGTCCATTTTAAAAATCTGTTGTGACGTTCCTAAATCTATCTACTTCTATTAGGGCTTGCGACTCGAGGTATACTAGTACACTAATAGGGGCGTCTATAGGTTTGGCAAACTCCAGCCTCACTGAGATGGTACCGCTCTGTTGGGGGTTTAAATGCGTATTTACGCCAACAGTTAAGTCAGACGTAATGTGAAATGAGTAGATGTTAAATTCTTCAACAAATTCTTTCTGTGTTATGCCGAAACCAAGTTCATCGCACACACCTGTATTATGAGCCAATGAACTATAAGCTCTCGCGCAGAGCGGGAACACTGCATCTGTTGAGTAATCTATATCTATCACCCCACCCAGGGCGATGCCATTTACATATAGAGTAATAGTTTTAAGGCCGAAATTCGAGAATTTTAAGGCACTCTTTTTATAATTTCCATTCGTCGAGGCGTGGTCTTGCATTCCAATTAAAATCATTTTAGGTAGGACTCCAAAAGCAATGTTTTCTAGCTGTTTCGATGCCAGCCCTGCGGGAATCGTGTACAGCTTGATCTGTACCCTGTTAATTGGATATTTCACTGTGGCATGTACCAAATCTTTCTCAATTTCTATCTGCTTCGGGGAGCTTAATTTCACTCGGCGTATACGCAAATACGTTTCCATGATGTGTATCACAACAGGTTTCGCGCCTTCTTCTTGGTCTGTCCCCAGATTTATGCAGATCTCAGAGTTCGTGCGGGTAAGCTTCAATTTCATATCTACCCCGTTCATAAGCAACTTCTCCTGGAAAGTAAAGTCTGTATGCAGACGTCCAAAACATTCATATATCTTCTTTTTAGAATTTTTTAAATTATACTTTATTCCATTTTCATCTTTAGTGTTGTAATACCCATCGGCTGATAAAAAGGTGTCCTTCGCTTTTTTTGAAAAGTTGAGGACATTTTCCAGATAGGCTCGTAGGTGGTATACCCTGTGCCTGCCGAGATGTTAGTCTGATTTAAATATACATCACACTGACTGAATATGAAGTGCAGAAAGTTGGTTTCAGGGTATGCAGCGTAACTATCATCGCAATCCGTTCCGTCAGAATGAGCTATTCGTAGTTTAGCATTCATGTGCATGCAACTCGGGTCAAAAAATAAGAGCCTGAGCTGGGTATCACGAATTCTATAGGGGCACTGGGTGAACTAATTGTGTTTAACGGATTAATTGTAATAAAATCGCAATGTTCAATAGAGACCTGAGTAGGTGGTATATCAAACAAGGTCAGTTCCGATTTAGAGCACTGTGAACTACACGGAAGGATGAAACGTGCTATGACGAGTCAGAAATAGTGCCACCTCCCCACGACGGGTATTAGTCAATCTATGATTCGTGAGAGTAGCGTTCTCAGCTTATATCAGTTAAAAAAATGATCAGCCGTAGGTTTCATACGCTTTGAGCACTTCTTTTTGGTTTCCTTTTGCGTTTAACGCCACGTGATGGTAACCCCTTCTTCCTAGCAGATCTATTCTTTCCGCCACCACGCATTTTTCTCTTCGAATCTTTGAGGATTTCATCCCTGTACGTTTTAAATGCTTTTTTAGAGCTTCTTTAGGCTTAGTGCCAACCAATATGTCCTCCGCCGCATTAAATCCTGTTTGTAACGCCTTCCTCCCTAAGTACCTTGCCCCCCTCCTCAACAGTGGGACAGCGGTGCGTAGTATGGCTGAAAAAATGGACCTAAGTCCACTATCACGCTGGTGTCTCATTCCTCGGTATACTGGGAAAGGCTTTCTGTCCATTATAACTCAGTGCGTCGAAAGTGCAGCTTCACTGTTAATCTCCCGTCACCGAATGGGAAATTTTTACGCTCAATCGTTCTTATATATTTTGAGATATTGGATATTAGGTTAATTGCGACATTCACGTAATGGGATATGTCATATGTAATACTCAAACTCCTTCCTCTATGGTTGGGGATGTGTGCTATACGTAGCAGGCTTGCCTGGGTATCCCCAACAAACTGGTGTTCCGCTATATTGCTGTAAATATAGCACATGTCTGGAGGCTGAGAGCTTACATCCGATTTCTCCATCTTCAATTGATAGACTAAGGTGGACAAGTCATCCGGTGCCTCGTGAAACGTGTCTCTTTGGAATGCTGATCTATATCAACCCTCGGTTATAATTTTGAACACTCTTCCGTCTTTAAGATTTCTGTTAACCTTTGATTTTAGGGATAGACTATGTGCAGGGTTTCCTTTGTTTACGATTTCTTATAATAAATCATTCGTAAGACGAGTTTTTTAAACTCACGTTTAAGTCTCTCAGAACATCATCAGCCGAACCATAACGACCAGGACCTAGTGTTACTTCTGTACTGAAAAACTGTGCAACCTTAGTCCGGGCGATACGTATAGTTTCATCCGGAGTTAACCCGGCTGTTGCACACTCACGTCAGTCTCTAAGAACCGCAAAAACGGTATCTTTATAATCAATATTTAAAAAGAGGGTGTCCAGCTGAAATTCACATATCTCCACCTCATACAAATCACGGCCCAACTCAATGGGTCCATGGAGCTCTGTTACAAAGTTGGCTAGTGTGTTGTTAGGGTGTACAGACAGGGACGAGGAGGACGGGAGTGTGACGTAGAAATGGTTAGGAGTCATGCTGCTTACTAAATAAGCTTCACTACTGCATCAGCTTTTATATAGGTATTGAAGCTTTCTGGGTAACCTAGCCACTTCACCAGGTACATCTTTCTCTTCCCTGTACCTTTGATTCCTAAAATTTTCTCAATTTTATACACATTTTTTCCTAAACTAAATACCAATTTCTGCAATTCCTCGCAGTAAAAGCCTCCGAGATCTCTTCTCCATTCAAATCTTCAACGTAATACATCATTATCTCATCTTTAGGTTTCATAGCCGTAACTTTAAAAATCTCGCGTGTCCATCCTTGCTCAAAACGCTTCGCGAATTTATTTCCCGAACGTGACAGCCTTACATAGTCATTGATTTTGAAATGCGCAGAGTGTGGTGGTGGTGGTGGTGGTATTCCATCTCTTCCCTGGCGCATTCCTCTTTCCAAAACATCGTTAGGCGTTGTACCGATCGTACGATGGTGTGATCGGTTGTAGGATGAAGCCAATGAATCGAGAATGTTTATATATCTGTTTGTGTTTTTATGTTTAAAATATCGGTGCATGCGTTCCTTTATGGTACGTTGAACTGTTTCAGCTAAAGAAGCCTTATGTATAGAATTGGAAGTGTAATAGCTGATATTAAACGCTGACAGGATGTTCTGAAAAGCTCGCCCTATAAATTCTTTTCCCATATCCGTACAAAAATAGCCAGGAATCCTGTTTTCTTTCAACATCAGCGTTTTGGCCGCTTTAGCAACTGTTTCAGGCGATTTATTTTTCAGGGGAATTAGCCACAGGTGTCTAGAGAATACATCTATTATGAATAGGATGTAACGGTAGCCATCGTTGTACATTGAATATCTTTGCATGTCTGTTAAATCTGCCTGCCAAATAGTCAATCGAGGCGGCTGTTGTCTTGGCTGTTTTAAACCTTTTTCTCACCGGTTTATTAAGTGTATAAGCATCATGGCCACGCAAAAATCATTCAACATCTTTTTTCCTTACACCATAAGCACCTCTGTACAATCTATTAACGCCACCACAGGATGATGGGTTAGAAATGTCATAATAGTGCTTACTTAATACGTTAGCCACTTGCGGATTTTACATGCACGTGGATATGGTTGGCCGTCTAGTCTCTTCTTTCTGCTCTTCAAAGTCTTACCCCTTTATTCCTCAATGTATGGGGGAGGCTGGTTTTAGCACATGTTCGATGTGCTGTGTTCCGCTGCTCTTTGGTTGCTCAGGTCCTGTTTCGCTATGCTCAGCGCTACTCGAGCTGTGCCTCACGGGGAGCACTGTAGGACGCTTATAATCTTCGTCCTCAGGAAGAAATTTCTGCAAAGCCTCTTAGTACAAGATCCTTTCCTTTTCTCATCAGGTGCCTTTTCACTGTTTAATAGGGTTAGCAACTCACTTTCCATTCTTTTAAGCCTACTTTTACGGGGTTCTAGAACCGCATCTGGGCTCCTTTGTAATGAAGCATACACCTCGTGCGGGATCACAACCACCTTCATCATTATATTAATCTAGTCAGTAAAGGTCCCAAAATTGTAAATAAGATGGGCAGGAACAAACCGCCTCTTTGTACAATAATACGCTTTTTCTTACCCACAGTCTGACTTCTATGGGCGAGCGTCCGTATTATGTTCTTGTAACGACGTGAGCGAGTTTTCTGAGAGGATTTCTTTGGAACATTACATTTTATAACATTAAGGCAGATTTCACAGATGCAATTTAAAAAGTCAGAGTCGATATTTTTAACAAACATATACTGCAATGCTCGAGGCAGGCGTTGATAGATTTTTATTAATTCGCGGTATTTCTTTAGCCTATTCGTCATTCTGGAATATACAGTACACGGTTTCAGGTTCGCTTGGAAATATATTTGTTCTTAGAAGCACCCTAAACGTGTTTCGTGGGTGAAGGTCACAAAGCAAATATCCATAACGTTGGCTTGTGACCTCTTTATAAACCTCCAAAAACTCCTTACGCTGATTCGGAAACATTTAACCAGCTATTACCCCAATTTATGATACATCTCTACGTTGCGCGAATAAGACTAGATATTTTGTATTTAGCGACACATCGCGCATGTATCTATTTTTGAAAAATAGATTCTGATTAATGAAGAACACGCTTATGTTAAGGTGGTGGGAGAATACTGTAAATGTCTCGGCAAACGTCTTATCCATCTCCAACATGAGGTCGTCAATTACGATGACTGTATGCTCATTTCCCTTTAACGAATTAACGTCATATACCCCCTTGTGGAACAAAACATCATCTTGGTACTCGTTGAACACTGATTGGTATGTCGAATAGCACCATATAACTTTATGCACAAATTTTGAGAACATTCCCCCTTTTTCTTTAATGATATTAAGTATAAACACCGTTTTACCACAACCTGTAGGTCCAGATGGGCTCATGAACCTAAATTTTTCTACAGATTCCATTTCTAACATGTCACACCCCTAAGTGGGTCATTTACAAAATATTGCAAATAACGAGTGCTGCTCCTTATATTTTTTCTTCTTCCACAGAACCGTGAATGACGACGATGTGCACCCCCCCATCATCGATATCACGGATGAACCCGTTGACCGTGCATCTACAGTACGCATACCCTCCGATGAGCCCTCACCAGCTACATCTGTTGCACGTTCAAAACGGAAGTGTGATGACGAACCCTCCACGTCAGGTATAAAGCGTTCCAGGGTTGTTGGGGCACCGGTAATAGAACCCCAACCCTCAACGTCTTAGGCAACAAGCCCCAAACAGTACCTTCCGCCAATATACCCCCTTATTCTTCCTCCATAGCTGCTTCCCATTCTGTTGAGTCTGCAGTAATAGAGCCCCAACCCTCAACGTCTTACGCAACCAACCCCACATCAGCTTCTTCCTCAAATATAACCCCTTATTCATCCTCCACAGCAGCTCCCCGTTCTGTTGAGGATGGCATAACATTCGAGTTGGTGCGCACCGCAACCCAACCCCAGCCTTGACTAGAAATCGGTATATAGTCAGGGTTGATCCTAGATCCGTGTATAGCAACGGTATTGAACACGGACTACGTCGCGTAGTAGAACGTTGTAGAGTTTGCCCTTCAGAACCGCGACGAGCGTGAAGTCAGGACGAGGTTGTCCTTCGGATTCGGGTCAGATGATGGTGATGTAGATGATTTTTGGGTAGTAGTACCATTCAGGCGTTTGGCGGCTGAAGATGTAGAGTATATATTAGGTCGTATAATGCAGGCCTCCCAAAGTAGTATAGCCTTCAATATGGACAACTTCACGGTAAATATTGACCGTGTATCCGTGTTGCGGGTCAAAGTGTCACACCGTATACTCTTAACTCCAATTTTCTGCTATTTATAGACTGCATATAAACGTCGATCGTGGTTGCGGCTTTGTAGCAGTAGTCTTAGCACGTATGTTTACTGTACTAAATACGTGGTCCGAGCAAATTTGGCTGCCTACGGTAGTGGAGCGTGCCCGTAAACTAGCTGTAGACTGTGAACTTTAGTTTGACTGTAATATGGGTCCTAAAGAACTGAGAAGTGTAGAACAGGAAATGAATGTTCGTATAGTTGTATTTGGACTGGATGATCGTCGTAGAACTGTGTATGTTTTTAAAAGCTGTGTGAGAGATCGTACAAGTCCCCTACTTATTTTAGGATTGTCAGGGACAACGTATCTCCCCATTCGTAATATAAGGTGCCTTTACGCGAGTTATGATAAAAGTCGAAAATATGGACATCATGATTTATGTAAAGGGTGTCTCGAGTTTGCGGATGATATAGTGAAACATTGTAAAGATTGCTACATGGTATGTGAGCAATGTAAAAGCCCCAAATGTGAAAGCCGTGTAGTTGAAGCTGAGAAGTGGGATCGTAATGTGTGTGGATGCACATTTTTCAAAAATAGCTGTTTTGAGCTCCATAAATCAATTGGAACGTGCAGTAAAATGAGAATCTGTGAATGTGGTGTGTTTCACATGATGGATAATTGAGGAAATTTCAAGGACAAATGTGATGAAATTCACTGTTCTACATGCCATGAGAAATATAAGGCGGATGGTGTAAAGCATGTATGTTATATGAAAGACGCCAAGCTAAAAAATAATCCTTGTATAACTGTGTACTAACATATAGAAACATACACGAACGCTGAAACCAAAGAGGTTATTCCATATTTGCTTGTGAGCCAGACTATCTGTGATGAGTGTAAGGAGATCGAGTGTGCTGAGTGTCACAAATGTGGTAAAGGACAAACGTTTTTAAAACGAATGTCCACGATAGTCCTGTGAAACTGTTTGTGTCCTATATTGTCAAGCTAGCGGAAAAGTTAAAAAAAATGACTGTGTATATTCTAGCCCATAACTGGGCAAAATTTGACACACAGTTCCTTTACAAGGAGTTGCTTGAGGACGAGACCTCTGAGATATTTACAGTTGATCCGATGAAAAGAGGAAACAAATTAATACAGATGCAAATAAGAGGTAATGTACAATTTAAAGACACTTTATTATTCACACCTTGTAAATTAGCAAAGCTACCCAAAGTGATGGGCGTAGCAGCTGAAGTATCAAAAGGATATTTCCCTTACACATTCCTCACTAGCGAAACTTTAAATTACTTAAGTCTACCTCCACGAAAACATTACTTTAAATATGATTGTATGAGTACAGATGAACGTGAAGATTTTGACCGATACTACAGCAGTTTTAATGAATCTAATCCTTATAATATAACTGATGAATGTGAGCGTTATTGCGTGAATGATGTGCGAGTGCTTAGAGTATGTTTCCAGGCCTTTAGAAGGATGTACATATGTCGTTTCAAATGCGATCCGCTACAAGGCGCAACCACCATCGCCTCATTATGTTTTACGGTGTTGAAGAACAACTTAATCCCTAAAGACACCTTAGCCAATATCCACAGAAACAACCCCCGCAGTTATTGGCACAAGGCTATTTACTGGCTCATACACCTACAACAGCAGACAGGCGTATACATAAAACATGCCCGCAACACGGGGGAAGTACCCATTAAGGTTAATGGCCATGTTTTTTGGGTTGATGGTCTAAGTGAAAACCGTGTCATTGGTGAGAAGACTGTCTACTCCTTTAATGGTTGCTGGTGGCATGGATGCCACCGTTATGAGTGTGGAATCGTAGGAGATATCCACGGTAGATCTCCTACCGACTGCCTTGCGTGGACGCGCACCCGCGATCAACTTATAAGCTCCCAGTTCACTCACAAAGTCTTGTGGGAGCATGAATATGATGCCTGGATGGAGCTCGGTGAGAAGTATCGTGAAGAAATAAACACGATCAAACGTTCAATGGTACTGGATCCTCTCAAATGCGGTGATAGCTTGTTCGGTGGGCGTATAAATCCCTTCAAGCTATGCTTTCCACCTACAGATGGCGTGAAGCTCCACTAATATGATTTCTGTTCTTTATACCCCTACGTTAGGGTGTGTCGAATTTTTCAACTTTCAAATTCCAAATATGAGGGGTGCTAAAAAGTTGCAGCATGACTTAGGAATTCTAAAGATATTTTTGTTAATTTAATATAATTTAGTTTTGCTTGGTAAGAAGCTACATAAAAATAGTGACTTTTTGACTTTTTTGTGGAATTATATAATAATTATTATATTAATAATTATATATGCTGTATATATAATGCACTGCTGTTTTTGCTTATTTCACAGGTTGAAACATATTCATCAGTGTGCTGAAGATTACTTGTCCGTCAGTGCTACCATCCTAACCAGTGGGAATTGACCTACAATGGCTTCTAAAAGGAGGACAATCACACATATGAGCAACCTAATTGGAACTGGTAGAAAGTTGTTGCCCTCTGAACTCCCAACTCTGCGAGACGTTCTGAAATATGGGCTACGGCTAAGAGAACAAAGTGGTGAGGATGTGAGAAACTACCCAGCAGCCAGTCTTGCAAAGGACATTTACCCTAAAGTGCTTGAAAAGTGGGAACGAGCAAACAGTTCTTTTGTAGCCCCCGTTGTAAATTCACGAGTCACAATCTTAGACAAGATCCAAGAGAGCTGGGAGCAGGCCAAAAACATATCTCTTGGGAGAGGAAAGTTACATGTCAAAGAGGCTTTCATTGCAAAACTTGACAAACTTTTTGACATCCTCAGTTGCAAGTGTAAAATTGTTCTCTGCTCTGAATTTGGCTGCCTTGCAGATGCTGGTTGCAAAAACGAAACTCACATTAACTGTACATGCCCTAGGGAGATGAAGATCCCTGTGAAGGAACTTGCTTTCATTAAAGGTCAGAGAGACAAGTCTGGTTCTATTGGTCCACATCAGATTGGCTTGCCAGATCAACCTGAGCACAACAGACAAGTCAAAAAGCAGAAGCGGCAAGAAGACGAAAGAAGAAGGCTTGCTGAATATAAGCAGACAAGTAAGCAGGATGTTTCAATGCCATCAAATGAAATAATTTTCTCTGATGATGAAAATGAAGAACAAATAGCTGATGCTCAAGATGGAAAGGATGGAAGTTATGAAGTGACATTAGAAATACCAAGCACGTCTTCAACTTCCAATAAAAAGCCAGAGTACAACACATTAGAAATACCTAATGTTGCTATGCATAGCATCAGATATGGTGTTGGCCTGCGTGCCACAGCTGCCATCATCACTGCTGCCTTTATGGATGCTGGCTTGATCACTGAAGAAGACAAGAGACTTGTAGTTGATCACAATAAAGTCAAGAGGGCACAAGAAAAAGTTATGAGATCCCTGGATCAGGAATTTGATGATCTTTGTAAGAAGGGTGAAATTGACTGCATCTTCTTTGACGGCCGTCAAGATACAACTAAAGTTATGCTGAAAGCAGACAATTCAGATCGTCAGTTCCCAGCATCATCAAAGAAGAGCATTATTCTGTGTGCAGTGAGCCAGGTGGAAGATATCTCTACCACTTCACTCCTGAGAAAGGCTCAACGAGAAAAAAACCTGCTGAAGTTATTGCTGATAATCTTGTAGATTTCATGAAGAAGAAGGGCATTGATAAAAGCCTGCAGGCCATTGGAGGTGATTCTACAAATGTTAACACCGGCTGGGAGGGTGGTTCCATGCATTGGGTAGAGGTCAAGCTTTGCCGTAAGCTGATCTGGTTGGTTTGTGCCCTCCACACTAACGAGTTACCCCTGCGACACTTGATCACAGCACTGGATGGGAAGACCTTGTCTAACAACAAGTAGACAGGTAACATTGGCAAGATGCTAGACACTGCAACCGAACTTCAAATTGATCCTTCATTCACCAAACTCTCAATTGGAGAGCCTCTTACTTAACTGAGTGACAATGTCGTAAAGGATCTCTCTACTGATCAAGCGTACGGGTATAGGATCACACAGGCCATAAGGACAGGAGAACTTCCCACAGATCTGGCCCTTCTTGAAATTGTTCCAGTGAGCCATTCAAGGTGGTTGACAACAGCAAACAGGCTTTGTCGCATATGGGTTTCAAAACATGGCCTTAAAGGCAAAACCCTCAACAACTTAAGACTGATAGTGGAATATATTGTTGGTGTGTACTACCCCTGTTGGTTCAACATCAAAGTAAAACACTCTTGGGTGGAAGGCCCACGCCACATCTTGTTTCAGCTGCGGCTAGTTAGGCTGCAAAAGAAGGCTGTAGTTGATGCTGTTTTGCCAACCATCAAGCGCTCAGCATGGTATGCATTCAGCGAAATGATAATCAAGACACTCTTGTGCTCAGATGACAGTGAGGAGAGGAGAGCTGGTGTCCAAAAGATTGTTGACATGAGGGGTGGAGATGATGACACACTTGGAGATCTTTCTGTACGTCCCAGGAAGACACCTTCCATCAACCCCAGTGCTTCTTCCGTGTTGGAGCTGACAGACTGGTCTGACGGGGTATTTGAACCTCCTTTGACATGTAAACTGACTACAGCGGAAGTAAAGAAGTTCTTTGACAAGCCTATGCAAGTTCCACAGTGGCCCTGTCATGCTCAGTCAATAGAGAGGTGTGTGAAACAAGTCACAGAGGCAGCAGGCAGGGTGTATACACATGAAAAACGTGAGGGCTATATCAGAGGCCAAGAAGCAAGTCGGCGGCTGATGTCCAAGAACGAATCAAAGCAAGACTTGATGAAACTTGTTGTTTAAATATTTCTTTTTACTGATGTCATTACTTTCTAATGTTGTTTTATGATTACAAGGATATGTTTTATGATTACTAGGATATGTTTTATGCAGAGAAACTAAAATTTTTATAACATTACCTGACATTTTGAGAAGCTAAAATTAATAAATGTTGTTTTCCGAGAGCAATTTATGTGCTTTTTAATCAAACGTAGATTTACCAAGCTAAGTGTTGAGCAATCACAAAAATAATAGCAGATTTGAATTCTTCACATCCAAACACATATTTTTAAAACCCCTCAGTGAAAGAATTGGCAAAAATTAATTTTCACCTCCCAAATTGACACACCCTACCCCTACGTGATGCAGAACAATCCGTGCCCCGTAGGTGCGCCTGAAAAAATAGTGGGTCCAAACCTACCCTCCATCAACGAGTTCTCAAGAAATTTGAATGGGTACTATTTCGGCCTTTCTTTCGTAGACGTAATCCCCCCTCGCGATTTATGGATTTGTGATCTTACCCGTCGTTATAGATCACAAACTCATGTTTCCCCTGTGCGTGAAGTGCGCGGAAGAGAACAATGGTGATTGTGGCCATACAGCCCACCAGCGTAAGATCAGAGGTGTATACACAAGCCCTGAGCTGGCCCTAGCCGTTCGCCATGGGTATAGAATAATGAAGATACATGAGGTGTGGAGGTTTCAGAAGCTACCCAACCTTTTCACACCATATATAAACGCATTTTTGAAGGATAAGGTTGAGTCGTCAGGATATCCGCGAGGGGTTGAAAGCGAAGATGAAAAAACGTCTTATTTTCAGCGTTACCGTGTTCACGAAGGTATACAACTTGATCGTGCCCAAATTGTAAAGAATCCTGGCAAGCGCTTTAGTGCAAAATTGTGCCTAAACAGTCTTTGGGGAAAATTTGCACAGAATACCGGTAAAGGGAACGTTCATTTGGCGCAAAGTTATAATGAAATCTGGGATTACGCCAACGCACCCGATAAATAGGTCATGGAGATTGTGAATGTAGGTAATACTTACATAATAAAGTACAACAATACTGAATTGGCAACAGATTCCTCACGGGTTACAAACATTCCTGTAGCCAGCTTCACAACAGCCTACGCGCGCATCAAACTTTGGGGTCTATTGCATTCTCTTGGGCGCGGGTTTTGTATGCCGATACAGATAGCGTGATATTCACAGCGAGGAGGGGTGAATACATGCCTGCTATTGGGGAGTTCCTCGGTGAGCTAACTGACGAGATCAAGGATGAATATGGGGACAACGCATACGCCGACTCGTTTGTGTCAACAGGGCCAAAGACCTATGGGTTACGGGTGAGGATAGGGAATGAAACGAAGTATTTCGTGAAGGCTAAGGGTATCACGCTTAACCAAGCGAATCGGCCGGTCGTCAATTTTGATTCGCTGTAGGAGTAAGTGATTGGAAGATGATGATGAGGGTGGCCGTCCGCCCCAACTGACTGTAGGCACCCACAATTTTCGGGCGCAAAAGCTGGGGGGCGTGAGGGAACTTAGGGGTACAAAAGTGTGCCGTAACACCCATAGGAAACGCTACCAGGTGCCTGGCACCTATGACACCGTGCCCTTTGGATACCATAATCTTTGATATGTCTATTGCAAACTTATTTATTACACGTATTTGTAAATATATACATCATTATTATTTTGTCTATTAAATAAATCGTGTTTCAACTTGCGTTTTACTTTGCGTGTGTGTGTTTGTGTGTAGAGTAAAAAGGCTAAGCCGCAACCTTGGCTTCGCTGCGTGCTCAGTTGACCTCTGTATACACTTGAGCTCAGACGTGTATTCTCTCGCATAGAAGAAAATAGTAATGGCTACCTTTAATATCGCGTGTTCAACATTTATGAAGTAGTATTCTGCTAAGTGCGTAGATGTAGTGGATACTGAAAAACTCCCTATTCCCGCCTCCTTTGCCTCTTTTAAGGCTGCATTGATTCGTGCGAAGGTCAGGCTATTCAAATACTCTACGGATATTTTGGCGAGGGGGTTGTAGGATTTCGCAGTACAGACGATGTACTGAAGTATGTTATAGAACTAAGCTTTATAAAGGCTCACATATACCGCGTGGTAGAAGAAGTAACACGCTCAGAAGGTAAACAACAGTTATGGGTAGTGAGTCTTGTGGATGAGTGGTATGATAAGCGGTATTATATCATGTTACACCATACCGATTACTCGTAGTCTACGGTTGAAAATGTAAATCTTGTCATCATGGACAATCTTAAGTATTTTTACCACTACATTAATATATATTATGATGAGGTTTGTTGTGAGGTTGTGGCTTATGGGCTGTGTGAGTTTTTAACAGATTTTAGAGATGAGTATCGCCTGTTAAACAAAAAGGATAAATATGAACAGATGTTTCTCTCTAATAGCGCACCGGTTTGTGAAGATGTTTAGGAGAGATAAAACATTTAAAAAATGTGTTTAGTTCGTGAAAATTACCCTGAAGGAAAATGTCTGGTGCGTATTCCGGGAAGTGGTAGTGATAAAACATTAAAACCGAAATTAATTATTGTATCGGAAAATTTCTCAAAACATCTGCCCAATATAATCGGGTACAACGATTCATGTTGGGTCAGCGCCGTACACGTTTCATTAGATTATGGTGTGACTCACTTCTTCGGAGCATACGAGTTCGAACAAACCCATTCACGTTTCATCAGGATGATTCACCCCGCCCATCGAGCCGATCCTGCCTGCCTGCCTCCTGTGGCCCATAGTTATCTCAGAGCTTGCGCCGAGTGGACGTGCTATAGTCATCTCGAACAGTGTGAACGTGCGAATACGATGGAACTCCCTTTGAGAAGCATTCTCAACTCTTTGTACGACATCTCCGTGACGAAGTCATTGCGCGTGTTCAGGCGAGAAACCGGCACCATTAACTGTGTGGTTGAAACGATCTGCAGGCATGCAAGCAAACGTAACGTTATTTATTTAAGTCTTGAGGAGATGCATAAAATCTTCGTGGTAGTTGAGAGGTGGGCTGAGGACCGTTATAAAATACCAGCTGACGTAGGTACAAGAGAGAGACGATTAGTGACGCCTCCTCATA
Organism: Bathynomus jamesi; assembly: GCA_023014485.1. NCBI lineage: Eukaryota > Metazoa > Arthropoda > Malacostraca > Isopoda > Cirolanidae > Bathynomus > Bathynomus jamesi. The sequence continues at coordinate 495,193 of JAJOZX010001924.1, read as the reverse complement.
TACCATTGTTTGTACATTGAATGTAAATAACGAACACCTATGCCTTGATATACGACTGACGAAACCGTTTCATCCTCGACAGAATGTTTGAGATCGTCGGATTCTGTAAGCTGAAGCGTACATTAGATGCGCGTGTTACAGACATGATTTATTTTGACACGGTACTTGAATACGCTTACACCACTCTGCTCGACGGATTTGTTGAATGTAGGAATGAACAGGGGGAGAATGGTCTAGATCTGGATGCATATTTAAAAGATTTAGATTCTTCGAAATATCCTGAGCTTTGTTACAAAGCACTTGAGAGGTACAGAGCTGAGCTCGCCTACACTGTTCACCCTGAAGAGCTGTACCTCTATATAGTGGATAGGTGTCGTTACGATTTGGTAGAATATTTCCAATCCCGTTATACCGAGTGAAGAAGAGTTCACGATTGAAAAGTTCGGGACGTTAAGAAAAAGCCCCCGATTGGAAAGGCATGATTATAAACTTGTATTTAATGTTGTGGTTAACGATGACATTTCTGTGCGTGCTTTTGATTGTGTTCTAGCTGTGCTAAAAGATAACTTGCCCGCCAAGTGTAAAGTGGGTACAAAAATAGTATTGAACGATATGAAAGCCATTTAAGTCGAGTATAGGCCGCCGCATCAGTTAAACGGTGAAGTGTTGCTTGGACGGTTTTACCACATCGTACAAAGTAATGGCGATGTGGATATAGACTATCATGTGCGAGTTTAGCGTTTTGCACCGTAGAATGTAAATATATATTTTTCCTGTAATAATATGATTATACGTTTTTTATATTTTTTCCTGCACTAATATTGATAATATAACTATTTTTGCTGTACTAATATTTGATAATATAACTTTTGTTAATATAACTATATATTTTCCTGTACTAATAGTTTGTTAATACTATGTTTTGTATGATTATATATAATTAATACAACTATATATTTTCCTGTACTAATATTTTGTTAATACTGTGCTTTGTATGATTATATATTTTCCTTTCTATTGTTTGACCATATATATGTCCATTGCATATCCATTAATTCAGCTAAAATAAACAGAACGTTGTATTGGTGTTTTATTTATTCCTTGAACAAGATTATATCATTTGTTGTTTGGTTTCGGTTTTCTGAATAATTAATTAATTGCTATTTGTCATATAGATAAGTAACGAAGCTGACAGCTCAACTTTCTAATCCAACTGGAATATAAAGAATAATTAAATAAATAACGAATCTCGCAACTCAGCCTTCAAGCCAACTGACGGAGGAATATATTCTTTAAATAAATAAAAAATGCTATCTGGCAACTCAACCTTCTAAGCCGACATTAATATAAAGAATAAATAAATAATTAATGCTATTTGGCAACTCAACCTTCTAAGCCAACTGACTGATTAATATATGGTTTAACTTAATAAATAACGAATCTGGCAACTCAGCCTTCTAAGTCAAATGCCTCAATAATATTTGCTTTAAATAAATATTTAATGCTATCTGGCAACTCAGCCTTCTAACCCAACTGGCTGATTAATATATGCAAATACATAGCGCTATCTTGCAACTCAGCCAACTGGCTGATTAGGGGCCTATAAGAGAGCGGCAGGGTGCCTGAAGACCTCATATGCGTCTGACAGTTGTCGGACGAACACCTCCTCTCTCTCTCTCTCTCTCTCTCTCTCTCTCTCTCTGCCCATTTGGGGGGGTGAGGCCATCCCACCTTCTCCCCCAAAGAGGTCTTGCAAAAAGGGGGATGGAGTTGGCACCAAGGGGGGATGTTGATGGCACTCTTGCAACATTATGCAATTGCTCTGCACTCTGGCATTTTGCGCCCACACTATTGCAGCAACACTTAAATTGTATCATATTTTGTAAATGTTTCACTTAGGAGTGTGACGTGTTAGAGATGGAATCTGTAGGCAAATTCAGGTTCACAAGCTCATCCACATGAATTATATCTGGCTCTACAGGATGTGGTAAAACTGTTTATGATTAAAATCATTAAAGATAAAGGGGAGATGTTCTCAAAATTTGTGCATAAAGTCATATGGTGCTATTCGACGTAACAGTGTTCAACGAGTACCAAGATGATATTTTGTTCCACAAAATGTATATGACGTTAATTCATTAAGGGGAAATGAGCATACAGTCATTGTGATTGACGATCTCATGTTGGAAATGGATAAAACAAGGCAAAGTTACCGATATTTTCTTTGTGACCTTCACCCGCGAAACACGTTTAGAGTGTTTCTAAGAACGAATATATTCCCAAACGATCCTGAAACCGGTGTATATTCCAGAATGACAAAGAGGCTAAAGAAATACTATGAATTAATAAAAATTTATTATCGACTGCGCCGGGCATTGCAGCAGATATTTGTTAAAACTAGCGACTCGGACTTTTTAAAATGCATCTAAATCTATCTTAATGTTATAAAGTGTAATGTACCAATGAAACCCCATCAGAAGGCTTGCCTACGTCGTTACAAAAACATAATACGTACACTCGCTTTAAAAGTTAAACTGTGGGGAAGAAAAAGCGAATTATTGTACAAAGAGGGGAATCATTCCTCCCATCTTATTTTCACTTTTGGGACATTTACTGACTAGATTAATATAATGAAGAAAGTGGTCGTGATTCCACACGAGGTGTATGCTTCACTGCAAAGTTCAAAGAGTCCTGACATGGTTCTAGAACCACGTAAAAGCAGGCTTAAAAGAATGGAAAGCGAATTGTTAGACCTATTAAACAGTGAAAAGTCAACTGATCAGAAAAGAATCTTATACCAAGAAGCTCAGCAGAAATTTCTTCATGACTACGAAAATTATAAGATAAGACAGAGATCCCTGTGGTTATTAAGCACAGCGCTGAAAACGATTAGGATGGCAACATAGAACCTGAGATACCCAGGCACACCTGCTGCGCATCGTTCACATACCCAACCATAGAGGGAAGAGCTTGAGCATTACATATGACAAACACCATTATGTGAATGTCGCCACTAATCTATTAACCAATATCTCAATATATATATATATATAAGATCGATTGAGGGAAAAGTTTCCCACTCGGCGAAGGTAGCTTAACAGTGAAGCTGCACTTTCGTCGCACTGAATTTTAATGGCGCGAAGGCCTTTCACAGTCTATCGAGAGGTGAGATACCAACATGGGAGTTAGGATAGGTTGATTTTGGAACTGTGATCTTGGACTAGTCTAGATAGAAAGGTATTAATATATAAAAAACGTTGCACCAACTCATATTTGTGAAAATGATTGTATTTTTTGAGGATTGTTAATTATTTTTAAGTTGTAAAATTGCCGAATTTTACGCCTAAAATCGCGCGCGCGGCATTCACGCAATGTAAACAAACAAAATATCGGACCTTATTTCATCAAAATAATCAATTAAAATTCTTTTTTTTTAACAAAACGATGCTTGAAACTTATTGTAAATGCATTATAGATGTTTATTAGTGTATTATTTTGTATTTTTGAATGATATATACCTATAAAATGTGTATTAAATTAAGTTATTTTATGATGCGTTCATTTAATTGTGTTTATTTTCAGATATTTCATAAAAATGGGTAAAAAACGGAAGTCTGCAGTGTTAACTCGAAGTGATAGTGCCAAAAAATTTAGTGGCCAGCCTTCCCCTTTGGATAAAACAGAGCCTCCTACCCACCGCCAAGTTATTCAGTACAGTAATTTCCTCCAAAACTGCCACCCGGACTTGAAAGACTATGATATTGCTAAAATGATAGCAAAGGATGTGATTGAGATCTGGCAGTCAGTCAACCCGCGGCTGCCCCTGTATGAGGAATATTATGTAGTGAAATTGGTGGATAAAGTGTGCTTCAAGAAAGCAAAAGAGATAAACAGGAAATCTCTTTCTACAGTCCAGGAGCAGAATCTGGAGGAAAAGCTGGATAAACTTTTTGACATCTTTGACTTTTCAAGCATCTTGATGGCAGTACCAAAAGTCCCACTGCTCTCAATGGTCCGCTGGGAAAACTCGGTGAAATTGACTACCAAGATCTGCCACAAGTGTAATTCACCAAACTCAGTGGCCCCCTGGATGACATGGAATTTGCTGAGGAGACACTGAATGATCTCAGTAGCGACCAGAGGCTTCTTTTGGAGTATGTGCTTCGAATTTCCAGGGGCAAAGTCAACCCAAGATTTGCTGCCTGGAAAATTGGACCATTAAACCATACAAGATGGTTGACGTTGGCAATTAGATTGATGTGTCTGTGGAACAGAAGTGCTTACCCTCCAGAACTACAGGATAAGCTTTACCAGGCCATCAAGTTCATTGTGGAAGTGTATACAGTCAGTTGGTTTGAGATCAAAAGGGACAGCAAGTTCCACAATCAGCAGCTGTACATCTTCAACATGATCCAGAGGATCAAGCAGCAGTCTGAAGAAATGCAGGGTGTTGCTTTCAAGAACCTGAAGTACAATGCTTTTGCCTTGCTGCCCGAGAATGTGCTGTACTCCATGATGAAGTCTGATGACTTGGAAGTGAGAGAAGCTGCTCTCAAGAAAATTCTGTCCATCAGGTAAGCATTTATTAATTTTAAAAAATGTGAAAAAAAAAGTTTGATTATGGGGATTTATTTAATAAAAAAAAGGCCCGAGTTCTATAAATCCCCATAATCAAATTTTTTTTCACATTTTCTTATCCCACTTCCCCCCTTCCCCTCTGATAATGGAAATAATCTTACCTTCTTTCTGAAAAAAAATTCGATTATGGGGATTTATAGAACTCGGGTTTTTTTTTTAATTTAAGTTTAATTTAAATCAGCAATTCTGAGACTAATAGGGATTAAATCTTAAACTGGAATAAAAAATAAATTAATTATTATTCTTTCAGAAGTGGGAAGCCAGCCAAGAAGAGGCTGAAGAAGATCACAACCATCAACATTGAAACTACCTACTGGTCAGAACTAATCACCCTTTCTCAAAGTGGCATCTGTGAACCTGCTCTCACAGAAGACTTTTCTGACCAGGAGCTTCAAGAAGCATTGCTGAATGGCACCAAGCTGGAGCTGCCTGATCTGCCTTCACATTCTCAGAGTGTTGAAAGGGCCGTGAAGCTGACATCTGAAGCTTCCCATACTGTTTATGGACTCGAATCAAGGCACAAACACATTCTGGCCAAAGCCCTAAGCCGCCAGATGAGGCCTTCCTTTGCTTCTAAGGGCTCTTACAGTGAAAATTATGATGATCTTGGGATCTAAATGTCTATTTGACTCTGTAAATGTTTTTTTTACTTTTTTTCAATAAAATTGTAACTTTTTTCAGGATTTTTTTATGAAAATAGCATGTTTTTTTCAGTCGAAAATTGTGAAAATGCGATATTTTTCGGTGCGATTTTTTGACGATTTTTGAAACGGTTTCCTCAAAAAACGGTTAAAGCTAGAGATCTGAAAGTTTTTGTCAGTTATTATCATATTAAGCCCTGACTATGTCGACTAGTCCAAAGTCGATATCTAAAAAGGTGCGGAAAATCTACCTACCTTAATGGGAGTGGGCTTGGACCCATGTTTTCAACCATACTGCGTACGACTGCCCCTTTGTTGAAAAGTGGCGCCAGATACCTCTGGAGGAAGGCGCTACAATCAGGTTTTAAGAAGGTGGAAGACATAATGGCGGGGACTAGACCTAAAAAGCTCTAAAAAAGCACTTAAAAAGTACGCGGGACGAAATCATCAAAGATACAAAGAGAAAAATGCATGGTAGTGGGAAGAAGAAGGCCTTCCGGAAGAAGAAGAAAGGGTTACCAGCTCGCGGCGTTAAACGTAAAAGGACATCAAAAAAGAAGTGTTCTAAGCGACTGAAACCTATGGTTGATAAATTTTTAACTAATATAAGCTAAGGACATTGCTCTCACGAATGATAGGCCACTTGTCAAGAGAGGTGGCACTATTTTTGACTCGTCATAGCACGCTTCGTCCATCCGTGTAGCTCACAATTTTGTAAATCGGAGCTTTCCCTCTTTGACATGCCCCCAACACAAGTTTATATCAAGCACAGTGACTATCATGATTAAACCATTAACCCTTTAATGCCCAGTGTGTGAAATTTTCATCGTTAACTTTGGAAGCAATTTTAGACCTTATTTATAAGGTTATAAGGACGATTTTTGCATCAACTGATTCCGCCTACTTTTCGACTTAATTTGGGAATGAAAGGGTTAAACACAATTAGTGAGTGCCCCTATAGAATTCGTGATACCCACCTCATGCCTTTACTTTTTTGATCTAAGCTGCATGCACATGTACACTAAACTACGTATAGCCCATTCTGATGGAACGGACTGCGATGATAAATATGTTGTATTTCCAGAAACAAACTTTCTACACTCCACATTGAGCCACTGTGAAGTGTTTTTAAATCAGGTCAACATCTCGGCAGGAACGGGTTATTGTCACCTACGAGCCTATCTGGAAAATGTCCTTTTTCAAAAGAAGTGAAGGATACCTTTTTAATTGCGAGGGTTATTATCAGACTAAAAACGAAAGTAGTATAATGGATAAATTTACAAATTCTAAAAAGAAGATATACGAATTTCGGCCTTAAAAACATAACTCTATACGTCAATGGCGTTGCGTTCGGCGGGGTAATTGATACGGATTATTCATCAGACGCTGTGTTCCCGCTTTGCGCGAGAGCATATAGCAATGTGGCACATATTGCCGGTGCTTGTGATGAGCTTTGGATTGGGGTAACGCAGAAAGAATTCATCGACCAATTTAACCTTTATCCGTTTGACATCACTCCTGACTTATCTGCTAGTGTTAATACACACTTAAGTCCACAGCAGAGTTGGAACATCTCAGTCAGATTGGAATTCGCCAATGCTATAGACGAGCTCATTAGTGTACTAGTATATCTCGAATCACAAGCTCTAATAGAAATGGATCGCCTCAGGAGTGTAGTATCTGACTTTTAAAATGGATGTGAATACACTTCAAAGAGTAATGAAAAGTGACCAAATCACACGCTCAAAATTTATCGGTATGTTTGCGAAGAATAAAAATTGAAACTGGCAACTACAAGAGACTGGTGCAATTATTGTCAATACAGATGTTATTGGTGTTGAAAGGATTCATTGGATAGCTATGTATTTTAAAAATAGGGAATGAATGTACTACTTTAATTCACTGGGCGTTCATCCTTTGAGTGACTCTGTTATTATAAAATTTCTCAAACAGCTGCATATTCCCGAAATTGTCTGGAATCCCTACTGATTCCAGGGATACTTTATTAATACTTGTGGCATGTACTTTCATTTCTCATACACATATAACGTGGAAAGGAATTTATAAATTTTTTAAAATTATTCGATCCGTACCACAGTGAGCTGAATGATGAAATGGTATGCATGCAGATAAAAACCCGTTTTCCGTTTGTGCGCACTCGATGTGTTGTATGTTTTATGCGTATATATAAAATGTATAATTGCAACAATATTGTGTAAAATATAAGATGTCTCCAATAATGTTCGTCTTGTGCTCTGTAGCTTATTGAAAATTTAATGGATGCTAATTCTGAAACTAATTTAAGTTGAATATAAAAATTGCACTAATTTATAAAACATGATTTCTGTCATTTATTAAATTGGTGAAAATACACTGCGTCTTGTTCTTAACCAAACAAAAGAAAAAACTTACATTAGTTCCTCGATGACCTAGCAATCGCTGGGTTGACTGCGCGGCAAAACTTCTACCTTCGTATTCAGGTCACGGTCCACAACTTGCATTTCTTCAAAACTATCATGAAAAGATTGTATAACACGAGTCAGTTCCTCATTGGACCTTTAAGGAGAAAATTTTAAATTATTTTTGCCAGTTCATACATTTTTCTGAATCTTTTTTAATAAAAATCCATTTGTTTTTCATAATATATATATATATATATATATATATATATATATATATATATAATATATATATACAGTATATGTATATATTACACTCATAAATAACAGCTTTAGTTAGTTCTAAAACAGATACTTTAATTTGCGGAGACCGTCTGCCGACACCGGGTCTCGAACCCGGTCGAATAGTCTTACACTTGAAATGAGTTTATTATGAATTTTTATAACATTAGTTAACACTTGCAAGGATGAAGCACTGAATGATACGATATATATATATATATATAGAGAGAGAGAGAGAGAGAGACCGAGAATAACAATCCGTTTAAATCACATTTCACAAACTAGTTTTTAAATTATTACGTAATTATTTCTACTTACATTTCATATGTGCTTCGTTCACTCTGTTCAACGTCACAAATTTCTGAAATGGATTGTGTTGAAAGTTGTTCGTTCTGGTCGGCGGCTCCAAAAAGTTCAAGTGTGGCCCCTGCAGAGGGGTCGCCAACTTCAAACACCTGTGGGGAGCAGTAGATTTCTAGCTGACTAGAAGTGTCCATGCTTGATGTTATAGCGTGTTATTCACAAGTAGAAATGACAACTGTTGTGCACGATCTGCGCTCGTGGGTCTCATTTTTGTATGTGGTACAACGCCCATTTATACACAGATTAGAAAGCCAATCACAAGCTCGCTGACTTCCTGATTGGACATACAGTGGGCGGTGCTTAGCCTTTTCTACGATAGTCAACTCTGCGCATGCTCAGGACGGAGAGAGAGAGAGAGAGAAGTTTTCAGTGTATATGTATATATTTAAGGGAATTTCGGAAACAGCAAAAGGCATTTCATAAGACAAGGATGTTTTTCAATAAACTTTAAAAGAGGTAAGTTTTCAGTGTATATATTTAAGGGAATTTCAGAAACAGCAAAAAGCATTTCATAAGGCAAGGTTGTTTTTCAATAAACTTTATTTAAGTTTTCCCTATGAAATATTATTTAACATTTAGTGATCCTAATATAAAAAGAATAAGCCTTTTATAATGTATTAACTATTAATATAATTGATGGTACGAGTATCTTTATATTAGTAGACAACCTTTTCCATATGCCCAGAGAGTAAAACTATATTAATTTTATTTATTGATTTGTAGAAGGTGCAACTGAATGAGTTATACCATAAATTCCATGTTTTACAAATACGCTTAGAAAACTATATTTATTGGGCATGCCCTACTAAATCTATAATAGTTTTGAATATTCTAAGTATTATAATTGTTTTAGTTTAAAATGCTGAATTTTAGAGTTTGGGAGAATTTAGTGTATGTGAATTAAGTCTGGTACTGCGTTAGTTCGATGCCTTCTGAAATGTAATTTATTAAAGTCCACAGAGGAAATGGTCTATGTTCGATTCTTCAAAAACAACCCACCTTAATGAAACGCTGTTTATTTTCCATGCTTAAATTGATTTGTAAATGAGTATTGGAGTCTTTTGGCAACTTTTGTGATACATGCCATATTTATTGGGTACGCCATAATAAATCTATAATAATTTTTAATATTCCAAGTATTATAATTGTTTTAGTTTAAATGCTGAATTTTATAGTTTGGGAGAATTTAATGTAAATAAGTTAAGTCTGGTACTGCGTTAGTTCGAATTATTCTTGTACGAAATTGTGCAAATAACAGAATTAATTCGATGCATAGCACAATCTGGCATCTAATCTTTAAACATGAGGGGCTAAAATGAGAAACATAATTGAGTAAACGAGGAAAAAAACGAAGAAGTTACACCGAAATACAATCTATTTTTAATATAAATTTATATTAATATTTTTTTGTAAGAAGGTTTAAAGATATATTTGTGTCTTAAAGATAAATTTGTGTCCTTGTATCTAATCTTAAAATATGATAGACTAAAATGCGAAAAATAATTGGGTAAAAGAGGAAAAATGAATAGGTTACCCCTAATTTAATTTCTATTTTGTTTTAAAAATCATATTAATGCTTTTATGTTATAGTTTAAAGGTAAATTTGTATATTAAGGTGAAAATTTGTTTTTGTACTAAACTTAGTTTATCACAATCGATTTTTTGTTTAAAAGATTCTCCAAGCGTCAAATTGCCCTCGTGGTGGTTTTCCACCATGAGAAGCTCAATAGTAGCGTTGCCCACTTTTTTAGACCTTGTCGGTCTACCCCCTGGCCCCATAAACGTATTTATTTATACTTAATAGCTTTTTCTATTAATTGGGTCGTATTTACAGACCTTTTTTGTCTACCAGGCGCTGGTAAGTAAAAGCCGTGGGTAAGGCGGCTTTCGTCAGGTGTTGGTAAGTAATGCTGCAGGTACGACGGCTGTGTAATACTACATGTTACTCCTGAGAGGTCTTAAGGTCTAGACGATTGGTTGTAGCCCTCATCTCGGCTACGTGGTGTTGATAGGATGAGCTCCTAAAAGTCTATTCTTAGACGATTGGTGGTTGTGGTGCTGATTGTAGTGATGGCTGTTGGGAGGTATTCTTTTAGTATGGTAGTTATTCGGCATGCTCGTATATATTTTGATATATTTTGCTCATGGGACTTTACATGAACGTTACTTTATGAACCTTATGTTGTTTCGTGCGTTGGTCTCTCTTCACACGGAGGTCAAGCTGGTGGCCCAGTCTCTAGGTCTGGCTTGGTGGTGGAGCGAGTTGCTTTCTTGCGCTCTCCACCGTACATAGCCAGGCACACCCGGCTCATCTGGTACTGTTCTGAGCCAGGCATCCAATCTTTTCTTGAAGACTTCAACTTTGACCCCCGTTACGTTTCTGAGGTCCTTAGGAAGCTGGTTGAAAAGTCTTGGCCCCCTGACAACCAAGCTATTTTCCTTCAGGGTTGAGGAGGTCCTTTGTCGGGCCTTTAATTTGGGAACACTACACATTCTGCCTTTCCTATTTTCCAGTGTTGTTTGAATGGTAATTGGGTTTAGTTTTAGGTTTGGTACCAGTTTTTCGATCATTTTCCATATGTAGATTATGATGTACCTCTCTCTTCTTTCCAGTGAGTACAGATTTAGTTTACGTAGTCTTTCCCAGTAGTTGAGTTCTTTGCAGCCATCAATCTTGGCAGTGAAATGCCTTTGCGTTTCTTCTAGTTTATTAGTTTCTTCCTAATATAATCAGTGTATAATCAGTGTTTTTAGCAGGGGAATCATTACTGTCCTGTCCCTTCTCTTGAACGTTCTTAGAACCTGTCCGGCGACTCTTTTTGCTTTATTTATCGCTATCTGATTTGGTGTTTCGAATTTCGCATCATCTGTCATTGTTATCCCGAGATCAATGGCTTTCATGCTTCTCTGAATTTCCTGTCTATCTGGAGCATAATATGCAGTCTGTTTAAGTTCTTCTTTTCTACCATATCTCAAGAGCTGAAATTTCTCGGCGTTGAATGACATGTTGTTGTCTTCTGACCATTTGTATATTTTGTTCGTGTCCCTCTGCAAGGCCTCCACGTCATATACATCGCTGATTTTTCTGCTGATCTTTGTATCGTCTGCAAAGGATGTTACTATACTATTGCTGTTTACTCCGCTGTCTATGTCTGTTAGCATGATAATGAACAGGAGTGGGGCCAGTACTGTCCCTTGTGGTACTGAGCTGTGTACTTCCGATTCTGATGATGATATACCTTGAATTTTGACGACCTGCAGACGATCACTAAGTAAGTTGTAGATCCATTTTCCCACTTTGCCTGTTATTCCCATGTCTTTAATTTTATGTGCTATTATACCATGGTCACATTTATCGAAAGCTTTAGCAAAATCTGTGTATATAACATCGTAGTTGTCATTGCCTTCCAATGCATCTAGGATATTGCTGTAGTGCTCTATTAGTTGTGATAGGCATGATCTACCTGATCGGAATCCATGCTGATTTTCGTTGAATCTTTCCCGTGTCTCCAGGAAATCATAAATTTTCTCTCTAACTATTCTTTCAAATACTTTGGTGAGGTGGGACGTCAATGACACTGGTCTATAGTTCTTTGCTTGAGATCTGTCCCCTCCTTTATATAAAGGAACAATGTTTGCTCTTTTCAAGATGCTCGGTATTTCCCCAGTGTCTAGGGATTTTCTCCATATCCAGTATAAAGGTGTAGCTATTTCATTTTTACAGTTTTTAATCAATAATGCGTTCCATTTGTCCGGAACTGCAGCTGAATGTAGTTTCATTTGTCCTATAGCTCTCGATACATCTTCTGGTGTAAACCAAAGTCTGTTATATACTCTCCTTGCAATTCCTCTTCAAAGAATGCATTTATGTCAGGTATCGCTTTGTCACTTTTTGGGGTACTGAAAACTGATTCATATTCAGCTCTTAATGTATCAGATATTTCTTTTGGATCGTCGGTTAGTTCATTATTTCCCGTCCTTAAGGGCCCAATAGCGGCGCGCGTTTTTGTTTTCCTTTTTGCATAGCTATAGAAGTATTTTGGATTTTCCTTTGTTGCTTCTACCGCCTTTTCCTCTTCCCTCTCTGTATGGTCCTTAATCAGGGCTTGTATTTCCCTATCGATACCCTCCAGTTTTTCTTTTATTACTTTCCTGTCATTATCTCCGCAGTTACCTAACTTCGCCTCCACTCTCTTTCTTTTGCGGAATAGTCTTCTCTTTTGCCTTTTTAGCCAGCTCCTCTTTCCTTTTGGCTGTTATTTCGGAGCATATTTTTCTAAAATTCTCAGCGTTTTTTCCTCCAATGTTGTTAGCATTTCTTCAGTTGTTTTATTCTCGAAAATTGTTCTCCATTCTATTTGGGCCATGTGCGATCTGATTGCTTCCCAATTTATAGTCTTCGAGTTTAAGTTAAAGGCCCCGAATTTACTTCTTTCCACAATATGTGTATTGTCTTCTAATGCTGCCGTCATATTTGTTGATATCTCGATTAAGTTGTGGTCTGAGATAATGGTTGGGGTTATTTTTATATCAGCAATCAAGTTCGTGTTATTCGTAAATACCAGATCCAGACAGTTATTTTTTCTGGTATTTTCTGTTATCTCCTGTGTCAGCATAAACTCATTTGTGAGAGCCATCAACATTTTTGCTTGTTCCTGGTCTTCTCTTGTGCCCCACTTGTCCTGGTGAATATATATATTCCTATTCACCTTTTTGTATTTTATAAATGGGAAGTTAAAGTCTCCGCAGATCATTATATTTGGGGATGGAGGGTTTATGGCCTTTATTAGCTTTCTAATGTCAGCAATGGCATCCGAGAATTTTTCGGTTGGGGTGCTTGGAGGTCTATAGATGACTATTACTATCAAGTTTAGTTTTTCTATTTTCACTGCTAGGAGTTCCACATAGCTGTTTGATTTACTTATTATCGTCTCTGTCATATGACCTTCCTGTACATATAGAGCACAGCCACCTTTCCGTCTCGTCGTTCTATCCGCTCTTAGTAAGTTGAAGCCCTCTATATTTATCTCTTTCTTATCAATACAATGTTCGCAGTTTTCACAATTTCCTTGGCAATCTTTAAGATGAGTTTCTGTGAGGCAGGCGATGTCCGCCCTTGTTTCGTCCATAAATCCTTTCAGGTGCGAAACCTTATTGAATGATTGGTTTGGTCTTATTCCTTGAATATTAGCCAGGAAAATTTTTATGTTCTGTGTTTTCGTTGCCCCTTGTGCATTTCAAGTTCGTATTCCTTCGATATCGCTTGATTCGTTGCTCTATGATCCTCCGAAAGAGATCCGTTTCTTCCTACTTGTATTGGTAGCTTCTTGCCCGGTACCGATTTGGCTCGGGGGTTTCCAGCTGTGTCAACTGCATGTGGATGACATTTAGCATTCGTAAGGTGTCTGAGATGTTGAAAAAATTTTCTTGTTCGCTTATTGTGTTCCTATTGTTGTTCCTATTGTTATTTTTATTCCTATTGTCATTTAAACTTTTTCCTTTGTTCGTTGAGTCCGTCGGGAGATGTTGATAGTAGCATTTATTCCCGAATTTGCAAGTTCCATATTTTGCGTAAGTTCTGCAAATGTCCGGGTGGTAGAATTTACATCCCTCTCCAAATTTACAATGACCTTTATTATGCATCTGTTTATATACGTTGTGTGTGTGTGTATGTGTGTGTGTGTAATAATAGGGGATCTGTGGGCGTATATATAGTCGGGGAGTGTATGTGCGTGTGTGCGCTTTTAATTCGCTCGAAGGTTATTAATATATACAAGGTATTTATGCTTTCTAAGTCTTCTAAGCCATCTGGTGAATTAAGCCAACTGGCGGATTTCGAGTTCTAAGCCAAGTGATGCTACCCTGAGCTCCCATTTTGCGTCTGTTTCTCGCAGACGTAGGATGCTCTGTCTTCCTCTTTCTTCCTCTCTCTCTTACCTTCCTAAGCTAGGTATACCCCTTTGGGGGCTGAGGCCGTCCCAACTACTCCCCCAAAGTCTCTTCTCTCTCACTTAGGTTAGGTGAATTCTCCCTTGTTGCTGTAGCTGGGGAGATTCCCCTTTTTTCCTTTTTTTTGCACACTGGGGGGTGGGGGGTGGCACCTTGCAACAAGGGGAGGGGGTTGGCACTGGCGCTCATTTGATCAACATTGCAATTGCTCTGCACTCGTCTTGTTTGCGTTCATGCTACTAGCGAGTCGTGCCGAGTAGAATATGTAATATGTTTATTGCTATGCGGTGATGAATTCGTGTACGGAGTTGATCCAACATGAAACCTCCGACAAGCCTCTGCCGTATAAGTAAGTTTAAAACTGGATCTCATTATACCGGATAAATACTAAGAGAATTTTTCCATCTGCGATACAAGAAGCTCTTCAAAGTTTTATCATACCCGTTGGCAGGGATGCATACCAGTGACTTTTTAACTTCTGGAAGAACTGGATTCGTCATATTTCTTTCACGAGCATCAGTTATGACACACAAAACATTAAATGAAGATAAAAACTGATTGACACTGAGGGGCCCTATTCGAGAAAAATGCGTACGCACACTGTTCCATTTTGGGGGATAAACAATATTAATCACTAAATTCTACTAAAAATTCAAATAAACCTTTATCTATAAGTTCAGCAGGTACTTCATCCTGGTATGCACGTATGGAGTGACAGAAATATTTTAAACTGTCCATAACCAAATGATTCCCGTTTAGTAACACACGTATGTACTCTGTCAAGTGGAACATGACCTAATATGTGCTGGCGTGCCATTCGTCAATGAGCTTCGTAATCCACAGTCTCTGTTTCTTTTCAGTGAATGTTGACTTCTTCACTTCACATTGGACGTATTCTTTTACACATTTTAAGCTCACGATATATTCCATCATGTCCTTTGCACTGCGAAAATTTGTAATGCTCTCATAAAAAATCCATAAAGTATTTGAGCATTCTGTACACACAGTTTCACACGGTTTAGACTGGTCTTAAATGCCTCAAAAGACGGCTGACTAGAAGTTCTTTGAGTGTTTACCACGTCTGTAGATTTTGCCGTAGCATGCAATCTCAACCGCAGCCATCGTTGTTTAATCGTTAACGTGAGAAACTTCGAAAGGAGTTAGTAGGAGGAGTCACGTCACGCTCTTTCTGTTGACGCGTGCACCATACATTTGGATAATCACACACATTCAAAGGAAAATGAAACGTTTAACTGGAATATAAATTTATTTAAACCACACTTAGTAACATTTTACAGCTTATTTATATATATATATATATATATATTCATTCATGATGGTGTTTGTATATATATATATATATATATATATATATATATATATAATATTTAGGAGAAATCCAATGACAAGGAGGAATGTAAATGCCATGAAAAGTCTTCTTTAATGCGCAACGTTTCGAGCAATACGCTCATCATCAGGCTAGATAATAACAATATGAAATTAGAATCAATAAATAAATGTGAACAAGACAAAATAATTTCTATAAAAAGACTAAAAGAAGAGGGTTAAATTCAAAGTTATAAAAATTTACATATAAAATTACAAGAAATTTAAAAGCTATTTTTAAATTACATATAGTAAATTTGAAATTAGTACACTGGAATAATTAACACTAATACAATGGAATAATTAACACTACGAACCTTTCAATGCTGGTTCCGAGGCACGAGTAATTTAAAACAAAACAAAACAGGAAACAAGCTATGGGTTGGGCGGTTGGAGTTATAAGTTAGGGGAGGGGGGATTATAAAAAGTTCGGGAGGGTGGAGGGGAGTTGGGGAGGGGGGTTTATAAAAAATTTAGAGGGACAGCTGAGGAATCCACGTTTAGAGAAGGGGTCAATGTTTTAATATAAAGAGATTCCAAAATTCTAAGTGAGTTAGGACAAGAATTACAACCGAGAATTTTAAAATTATCTAAAGTGACATCAGTTTTACATTTTATACTGTGCTCCCGAATACTGGAGGCTTCTTTTTTATTTAAAATTTTACCTGTTCGGCAACTTATTCCCATATGCGAATAAAATCTAGTCCTGAGTGAGCGCACGGTGCTGCCAATGTAAGTACCAAGGAGACACCTTGGGCAGGTAAATAAATATACAACACCGCTACGCAACGAATCAGGAGTTCGATCCTTCGCTGTATTCGGGAGCACAGTATAAAATGTAAAACTGATGTCACTTTAGATAATTTTAAAATTCTCGGTTGTAATTCTTGTCCTAACTCACTTAGAATTTTGGAATCTCTTTATATTAAAACATTGACCCCTTCTCTAAACGTGGATTCCTCAGCTGTCCCTCTAAATTTTTTATAAACCCCCCTCCCCAACTCCCCTCCCCCTCCCCAACTTTTTATAATCCCCCCTCCCCTAACTTATAACTCCAACCGCCCAACCCATAGCTTGTTTCCTGTTTTGTTTTGTTTTAAATTACTCGTGCCTCGGAACCAGCATTGAAAGGTTCGTAGTGTTAATTATTCCATTGTATTAGTGTTAATTATTCCAGTGTACTAATTTCAAATTTACTATATGTAATTTAAAAATAGCTTTTAAATTTCTTGTAATTTTATATGTAAATTTTTATAACTTTGAATTTAACCCTCTTCTTTTAGTCTTTTTATAGAAATTATTTTGTCTTGTTCACATTTTTTATTGATTCTAATTTCATATTGTTATTATCTAGCCTGATGATGAGCGTATTGCTCGAAACGTTGCGCATTAAAGAAGACTTTTCATGGCATTTACATTCCTCCTTGTCATTGGATTTCTCCTAAATATTAAATTGAAGCTTTGTAGAAGCAAACCGCATGACTATATATATATATATATATATATATATATATATATATATATATAATATATATATATAATATATATATATATATTGGCCCTGGTCAAAAATAAGTATGGAGACATTCTGTCCAGCAATAATTACAGGCCTACTGTTGTCGCTTCTTCCTTCTCGAAACTACTAGAAAAACTCTTGTTACTCCGACTAAATGATTACCTATGGACATTCTAATCAGTTTGGTTTTAAAAGGTTCCACTCAACTGAACTGTGTATCTATATACTTAAAGATACAATATATAAATACACTGACAGTAATTCAACTATTCATAGCTGTTTCGTAGATATAAGTAAAGCATATGATAGAGTGAACCACAATATTTTATTTAAAAAACTAGAAGACAGGAAGGTTTCCATGTACATCATGTACATATTAAATTTATTGAAATTTTGGTATTCACACCAATCTTTTACCGTTAGGTGGGGCAATATACTATCCGAATGTTTTGGCTCCTCTTGCGGGGTGAGACAAGGCTCTTTGCTCTCTCCTGCGCTGTTTAATGTGTATATTGACGGATTAATTGCTTCACTTAATGAGGCAATAGTGGGATGTTTTATAGATAACACAAGGATAAATAACTTAGTTTATGCAAATGATACAGTGTTAATAAGTCCCTCTGTTAAAGGTCTGGATCGGCTACTAAAAGTCTGCAAGGTGTATTCACAGAAACATGATATTCTTTTTAATGTTACAAAAACTAAGGTTATGCAATTTCATCCTAAAAGCTGTAATCAGCTAGCTGATATTAGGTTTAAAATGAAAGGTGAAGTAATTGAGGAAGTACAAGAATTTAAGTATCTGCGTCAAACTATCAGTGATGACTCAGCTATAATAAAATTTCGAAGCCTTTGTCCTAAAGCGAATATGGACTATAAGGACATTCCGGTTCTGTACAAGTGAAGCTAAAGACACTCCGTAAATATTATTGCAGAAAGTACGAAAAAGACAGCAACTCTAACTCTGGGTGAATTATAAAAAAGGTTCTGGCAGAACCCTAAATTTGCTGTACAACAGGTCTTTTAGACTCTCACATAAATTACCCCCGAGATGCTCAGCTTCGCAAATGTTTGCAACTCGCAATATCCCGAGCTTCACGGAGGTAACAGGACGTGCTCAATACAATCTAATGCAAAGAATTAAAAAATCAACCAACCCGATTATCCAAGCTATCCTTGAGTCCTGCCGTTTATCCTCTAAGCTATGGAATTCTTGGTACGAAAACGTCTGTTTGTAGCTCCACTTAAGTACGACATTACTGTATTATTTATAACTAAATGTTTATATTTCTATCCTTAGTATGTGAACCGTCATTGTATTAATAATATTTGTCGTATGGACTATAGTCTACCAATAAACCTTTTCATTTTCATTTCATTTCATTCATATATACAGGGTGAGCCAAAAACTATTACCCAAGTTTTGAAAAAATATTTCGGCTCACCCTCTATATTGATCTTCCTGCTGAAGCCGTATGCTATACCCATACTTTTACTCTTTCAAACACTGGCTTTGAATCTAGATTCAACGCCACAGGAGTAGAGGTACAGGCTCACAATTGGATGGAGGTATCAGAATATGGTGCTCAATTGAAAGGCGGTCAAAGTCACCAACTGATACTTTCAGATAACAATCAGTTTCTCCATAAATAATTAATTTTCCTAATTTTTACAAAAAATAATTAATTTATTTCCTTTTTCATTTCAGACCATCATTCTACTATAGTTGGTGAACAAGTTATAACATGATGAAATGCTCTTTGGAAGATGAAGCATTGATACTGAACTTGCGTAAGGAGAAACACTGGGGTACAAAACGAATGAAGAAAGTTTCCGAATAAACGATCGACGATACCTGGACTTTAATATCTCAAAGAAAATTGATATCACAGGGACGACCAAATGAAAAGAAGGCAATGGAAGATCAAAATACATCACGTACTGAGGAAAATATTGACACGGTTTCATCCATGATATGCAGTCAAGAAGAACGGCCCAAAACCCACAAGTCCGTTTCAGAAATTTCAAAAACTACTAGTATTTCTCCCTCTAGTGTTCGTCTTATAGTAAAAGATGATCTGGGTCTTAATTGTTTAAAAATAGTCGAAGTTCATAAGCTCTCTGCATCAAATAAGCAAGCAAGAGTTGAAAAATGTCGCGCTTTGTTAGATCGATTCCCAGACAGAGAAGTGTCGAAAATATGGTTCAGCGACGAGACCACCTTTACGGTTGCTTCAACAATAAACACACAAAATGACCGAGTTTATGGAAGACAGTGCAAAAAATCTACCAGTCTAAATCGACTTTGCAGGGAACGTCTGCATTTTTCTCAAAAAGTTATGGCTTCCATCTATATTTCAAAGTTAGGGAAGTGAGAGATTATGTTTGTTGATGAAAATGCCAAAATCACTGATGCTTATTACCAAGAAAAAATCATTGATGCGGTGCTGCCGTTGATAAGGGAGAAGTCAAGGTTGCAAGCGTGCATTGATAATGGAGAAGGGCACATTCCGCATAATCTTGAACTCAATTAGGTAACTGTATAGAAACAAAGTTTTTCTATCCATGTCTGTAGAACATTGAATTACAAAATGATGGTTACAATTAGCAAAAATCCAACTTCACGAGATAGACAGTGACATTCTGTACTGAACACGTATATTGATTGTACAAATACCATTTGATACAAAATCAGTGTAATAATTTTTTTGGCCCAACCTGTATATATAATATAGCTGAGTGTTTAAGCCATTCATGGCAATCGCTTAGTGAACTGGTTTTCGGCTTGAATGCCATTTTATGCGAAAAAGCATGCCTTTAATAAAGAATTGTGTTTTTCATTGTCTTCTAAATATATGTATACAAACATACACACAAACATACACACATATATACAAACATACATATACATATATACAAACATACATACATACATATATACATACATACATACATATATACAAACATACATACATACCTACATATATACAAACATACATACATATATATATATACATATATACCTCGGTGGGCCTGAACTTTTATGTTAGGTTACACCCCACCCTCCTTCATACATAACCCTCTCTCCCCTTTTCAGTGTTGCTTGGCACTGTCACTCTTGCAACAATGAAAATTGATCATAGGGCATGCAATTTCATTACACTTCATTTTTCAGGGCATACTATCATACTACTTATAACAGAAAAAACTAAACCTATTGTGTTGGAATATGTTCCGAAGAGACAAAAAATAAAACTTAGCAAACTCGAGGGAACAGAACAGTATTTAGACCACAGAAACAAAACAAAAAATATTCACGCATGCAAAATTGAAGCAAGGAGACCCAGAAGAGATGAATGAGTTGCTTAAGGAACAATTCATTTCGGTGTTCAGCTCCCTAAGCCCAAGATGAAAACAAAATTCGGACGAATTCTTTGACAAACCAGTCGAGAACAAGTACAAACACGAATCTATTAATGGATTTTGAGTTCTTGGAGGACATAAGGCTACCTCACAAACATGAGAAAATTCAGCACCAGGGCCAGCACCAGCAACATGGAGTGCAATGTTCTTCAATAAATGCAAAGATTATAACCAAGGAACTATAATTACTCTGGTAGGAAATCACTCCGCACAGGACAAATTCCACTCTCATTAAAGAACGTGAACATTGCCCTTTATTCAAAAGAGGTAATAGTAACAATACCTCAGAACTATCCGACTGTAGCTCTCGCCTCCGACCTTATAAAGTATTGTGAACATGTAACTAAAAACAAAAGGATGAGCTCCAGAAATTGCTGAGGCATTTCTTATTGTATTCATTAGTCCGGGGGAAGAATGAATTTTTTTAGGAAACCGTGTTTTTCATGAAGACAAATGTTGTTTGCTGGTACTTGTTCCCCAAGTGGTACTAGTTGATAATTCAGAGGGTGCTACTTTGTAACCTTTAGGAAACAGTTTTTAAATTTCATGTTTATGTGACGTTACGGTGTTTGGTGTCGCGTTCTTGATTTATCCGCTTCTGGAGCATTATTGACGTATTGTGTTGTTTTCTTGCTGCGATTGCACCTGTTGGTTATGTCCCAGGTTTTGTCGTAAAATACATGCAATTATATTGTTAATAAGGATTACTATTACTCACTCCTCTCCATAGTATAATCATCACAATAGGTCAAACAGTATGTATTGAAAATCGTTCTCAAACGGACACAGTTATGAACCATATATTATAAAAAATTTGATGGTATATATGCAAAATAGTTTCAAATTTAGTATATGTAAATAAATATTTTCATTATCAGTATGATCTAGACAAATGCTCATTTGTTACATGTAGATAAATGTGAAAATCACGGCAAAATTTAATGAACATAAATAAATACTTCGGATCACCTGACGATCAGGGCCCCCAGCCTTCTTTAGTTAGCCTTATAAGGCTTATAGGGAAAATATCACGACCTAACCTAACCAATCGTTAGGTCAACTGTACGCCCTTAACGATTGGTTAGGTTAAGTCGTGATATTTTCGTTAGTTAGCCTTAGAAAGCTAACTAAAGAAGGCTGGGGGCCCTGATCTTCAGGTGATCCAATACTTCTTTAATTTGTCTCAGAGTGCATCATCATTAGGAAAACAGACACTGAAACACCTTATGTATGTAATGTCATGAGGGTATTGCGACTTCTGATAAGAAATTCTCCGAGAAGATCTGGACCAGTGTGAAAGCTACTGTGAAATGTGGTGCAGTTCTTAAAGAAAGTTGAAGAAAGTTGTACTTCTACGCTTTGGCTTGACTGCCTGATAAAGCCTGTTGTTATTGTGATGAACTTTGTTCATGCTGAGCGTGAGGCTGACTGGATATTACATCTGGGCAGCACAATCTATGCTCCCTTACTTTGCTGCAGCTGGACACTGGACGTACTTCAGATATGGAACAGTATACCTGATGAAAGTGACGGAACTGCCTGCAACATTATCAGTACAATTTGTTAAAGATGAACATGTGATGCGACACAATCCTGGATTGTGCAATAGAATTTGGAAATGTTGTTTTGGCCAATGTGGCAAACAAAAATCAAATAAGTTATATCATATGCGAAGACATACTTAGAACTGCATCAGACAGACACCTGAATAATATACTTGTTGTGACCAGACCAGCTGGTTTGCCTCTTTAGGTAAAAGATAGATGCACCGCGGAGAGACCAGATTTAGTAAACTTCACGGAAGAAGCAGAAATTATTATGACACACCAAGTCATACATCTGATGACAAGGGACCCTTGCTCCAGTGTACGTGTTCTATCTGATGACACAGATATATTTCTTTTATTGGTTTACCATTACCTACACAGCAACTTCACTGGATAAGTGAAAATGGAAGCCACAAGTGGAGACCGACTTATAATAAATACTCCTAATAAATAAACTAAATGCCATTAATTTTGCCTGAAAAGCCTCCATGCTTCCAAAGGCATATTAACTTATTTTTACTGTGAATATATTAATGACATATCAAATATTTAAAAATTGTAACACTTTTGTACTTGTTTTTTTTCTGAATAAAGATTTTGAATTTCAACTTATCTTGGAACGAATTTTTGTTAAATTTTTATGTACAGTAAATGGAGCAGAACTCTCATGGAGCATATTTGTCAAATTATTTAAATACACATTCAACGACTGAATGTGAAACTTATTTTTACAATTATATATATAATTTTACTCAAGAAAAATAAATTTTTTCGAAAAAAATAATTAGTCAGTTGTATGGGCTCATCGAAAGAGAGGAACTTTGTAATGGTGTGGGTATTGGATTACACCGTCACATACTACGGAGACATTACTCTCGCTGAACGCAATTTTACTACACCCCAACACTCCCAAAAAATTTGGTAGTGTAGTTGCGTTTAGGTTCAGTGATGCCTCAGTAGAACGGGTTCATCGAGGGAGAAGAACTGTCTGTGGTAATGTGGGGAGTGGATTCCACCGTTGCACACAAATAGGGGATCACTTTCTTAAGTGCAGTAGTATGGGCGAAAAATGCCAGAGTGCAGAGCAATTGGATAATGTTGCATAATGTTGCGAAAGTGCCACCCCACCCCTTGTTGCAAGGCACCCCCTTTTGTTGCGAGAGTGCCACCCACCCCCTTGTTGCAAGGCACCCCCACCACCTATGTTGCAAGGCAACCCCACCCCATTTTTTTGCAAGGCACCCCCACCCCCTTTGTTGCAAGGCGCCCCCACCCCATGTGGCACCACCCCACCTCCCTTTGTTGCAAGGCACCCCCCAAAGGGGTAGAGAGAGAGAGAGAGAAAGGAAGAGGAGAGGGCCCAGAGGAGGGGGGTTCTTCGCTTGCCAGCTGTCAGACGCATATGAGGTCTTCAGCCATCCCGCCGCTCTCTTATAGTGCCCCAAATCAGCCAGTGCCTCAGGGCATCATCAGCCAGTGCCTCTGGGCATCATCAGCCAGTGCATCAGTTGACGCGCCGCGCGTTGGCGGGCACAAGCCCCGTGCGTCCGGTTGCTGGGCGCCCCTGGCATCACCCCGTTTGGTTGCTGGACGCCCTGCGCCTCAGCCATGTGTCACAGTGCCTAAGGTGGGGTTTAGAAACAACACGTACGCAAAATAAATCCCAACCGTAGGTCTAAGGCGGGGGTAAAACATCTGGTACGAAAATGAAAGTAATTAAATCACCGAAAAAAGCTTTCAAATGATTCATTTTATATATATATATATATATATATATATTATATATATATATATATATATATACTTAAACGAATTTAAGAATATTTGTTTTAATTCTATCCTGCATTATTTTTGCAATAAAACGCGAAACTTTAACCCCATATATATATATATATATAGTCATGCGGGTTGCTTCTACAGAGCTTCAATTTAATATTTAGGAGAAATCCAATGACAAGGAGAAATGTAAATGCCATGAAAAGTCTTCTTTAATGCGCAACGTTTCGAGCAATACGCTCATCTTCAGGCTGTTTAATAACAATGTGAAATTAAAATCAATATTGAATGAAAAACAAAACAGAAAATTTTTATAACCTATTCGTAAAGACAAATTTTAAAAGACTGAGAAAAGAGGGTTAAATTCTAAGTTATACAGATTTACATATAAAAATTAAGAAGTTATTTTTAAATACATGTAGTAAATGTGAAATTAATACACTGGAAAAATTACCAATAGTACACTGGAACAATGGAACTATCTACCTTACACTGCAGTATCCGAGGCTGACTAATTTGAGCAGAGACAAAGAACGGGAAACACGAGAGATGGCGAGGGCGATTGGGGAAGGAGGGATTATAAGGAATTGGGGAAGGAGGAGGGATCATAGCAAATTGAGAGGGACGGCCGATGAGTCAACATTCAGACTAGGGGACAATGCTTTAATGAACAGCGATTCCAAAATTCTTAGTGAGTTGGGACAAGTATTACAACCAAGAATTTTAAAATTGTCTAAAGTGACATCAATTTTACATTTAATGCTGTGTTCACGAATACTCGAGGCTTCTTTAGTTTTTAAAATTTTACTTGTTCGGCCACTTATTCCCATATGCGAATGAAATCTAGCCCTGAGAGAGCGAACAGTGCTGCCGATGTAATTCCCAAGGAGACACCTGGGGCAGGTAAATAAATATACAACACCGCTACGCAACGAGTCAGGGGTTCGATCCTTCGCTGAGAAAAAGCTACCTAAAGACGTTTTATTAATAAATATGATGCGGAAATCAGTATGATAAAAAAATTTCCTTAACAATTTTGTAAATTTAAGCTTAAATTCCTTATTCAAAGGACCCATTTCAGGTACCAAGAAATATTTTATATCCTTCGGCACTGTAATACATGGAAGTTGAGGGCTATAAACATTATTTAAGAAGGATCTAATTAGTTTGTCTACATATTGAACAGGAAAACTATTATTAGTAAAGTATGATCTTAGATTATTAAATTCATCATTAAGTAAGGTAAAATTAGAGGTCAAATTATATCCTCTGAACAGGAGAGTTTTAATACAAGACATCTTATAGTTGAAATCAGTAAAACTAAAAAATTCATGCCCAAACCAGTGAAAGTGGGTTTCCTGTAAACTGATGTAGTAATAGAATCACCGTTTTTCGAAATAAAAGATCTAAGAAGGGGAGGGAGCCATTTTGCTCAGTTTCCATTGTATACGTTATATTGGGGTGCAAAGAATTTAGGAAGTTAAAGAATTGTTGCGCTTGTACGCATTATCAAAGACTGCTATCGAATCATCAACGAAGCGTCGATAGAAAATTGGCTTGAGATGAGTGGGAGATTGTCTAAAAATTACACTTTCTAAATGAGTCATAAAAAGTCAGCTGCTAACGGTCCGACTGGTGATCCCATCCCTACCCCATCAATTTGTTGGTAAACCGTATTGTTGAAAGTGAAATAGCATTGTTTGAAGACCAATTCTAAAAGTTCCTTCAAATGAGACAATGAAAAACCATGAAAATTATCAACTGAGCTAAAAACCCTATCTAAAATAATGGCAATAGTTTCAGATACAGGTACATTTGTGAAAAGTGACTTTACATCAAAACTGACAAAAAACTTTTTTGAATCGAAGTTTTTACCAAGGAGGTCTTTTTGGAATTCAAACGAGTATTTATAGTGTAAGCATTTTTCGCAAAGGGGGACAGGAGACGAACAACAAATTTTGCCAATTGAAAGGTGGGTAAGTTATACGAAGCTAAAATAGGACGGAGAGGTGTTCCAGCTTTATGGATTTTAGGCAGACAGTATAATTGAGCAAGATTAGCACCAGATGCGAACAACTGAGAGTAAGTATCATTTTTTATTATCTTTAAGGACTTTAGTCGTGACAGAAATCTATTAACCTGGTCTTCTAACCTTACAATGACTTTATTTACAGGTTCTAGAATTTGTTTGAATTTAGTAAGATCACTTAGGATTTCATTAGTTTTGTTTATGTAGTCCGATTTATTCAAAATAACCACTCCGTTACCCTTGTCTGGTCTAGTCACAACAATCTCCTGGTTCTTTGCCAAATTCTTAATACACTGCAAATCACTCTTCCTAAATATGAAGATTGAAATTTAAGATTTCTAAGTTTAAGAAAAAATTCTTGAGTTAAATTTGAGAACTGACATTTGAAATTATTGAAATCCCCCACATGGGGAACATTTTTCAAGCCATTGAAAAATTTTTCAAAGTAAAGAAAAAACGAAGGCTTATATATTTGAAACAACGGAAGCTTAAATTGCAAACCAAGTGACAGTAAAAACTTTTCCCGAGGGGAGAGTGTGTAACTAGAAAGATTCGAAATTACCTTCTCTGAATTGAAAAAATTGGTGAATTCATTCCCAAAGCCTTTAACTTACGTTCATGTGTTTCCAAGATGGTAGAGTGAAATTTTTCTAGTTCACGTTGTACAAGAGAAATTATTAATAAATAGTCCAACAACGACAAGGTATTTTTAAGAGTAGTTATATAATGCCCAAGAGACTTGTTATGCGAATCTGATATTTTGATTTTATAATTAATTTCATTATTTAATAAATATTCCAGGGACGATTGATAAAATTCAGAGTCATATAGATTATCACGGTAGAGTTTGAAGTAAACAAATTTCGGGAAAATCCTGCAAGTCCGACACATTTCAAGAAAATAACAGTCCAGTTTTGACTTGAGAAACTTTCGTGAAGTCTTCCAAACATGGCGATAAGCCCTGAGGCCATCTTGTCCATACCTTGAATATATATAGTCATGCGGGTTGCTTCTACAGAGCTTCAATTTAATATTTAGGAGAAATCCAATGACAAGGAGAAATGTAAATGCCATGAAAAGTCTTCTTTAATGCGCTTAAATTTACAAAATTGTTAAGGAAATTTTTTTATCATACTGATTTCCGCATCATATTTATTAATAAAACGTCTTTAGGAAGCTTTTTCTCAGCGAAGGATCGAACCCCTGACTCGTTGCGTAGCGGTGTTGTATATTTATTTACCTGCCCCAGGTGTCTCCTTGGGAATTACATCGGCAGCACTGTTCGCTCTCTCAGGGCTAGATTTCATTCGCATATGGGAATAAGTGGCCGAACAGGTAAAATTTTAAAAACTAAAGAAGCCTCGAGTATTCGTGAACACAGCATTAAATGTAAAATTGATGTCACTTTAGACAATTTTAAAATTCTTGGTTGTAATACTTGTCCCAACTCACTAAGAATTTGGAATCGCTGTTCATTAAAGCATTGTCCCCTAGTCTGAATGTTGACTCATCGGCCGTCCCTCTCAATTTGCTATGATCCCTCCTCCTTCCCCAATTCCTTATAATCCCTCCTTCCCCAATCGCCCTCGCCATCTCTCGTGTTTCCCGTTCTTTGTCTCTGCTCAAATTAGTCAGCCTCGGATACTGCAGTGTAAGGTAGATAGTTCCATTGTTCCAGTGTACTATTGGTAATTTTTCCAGTGTATTAATTTCACATTTACTACATGTATTTAAAAATAACTTCTTAATTTTTATATGTAAATCTGTATAACTTAGAATTTAACCCTCTTTTCTCAGTCTTTTAAAATTTGTCTTTACGAATAGGTTATAGAAATTTTCTGTTTTGTTTTTCATTCAATATTGATTTTAATTTCACATTGTTATTAAACAGCCTGAAGATGAGCGTATTGCTCGAAACGTTGCGCATTAAAGAAGACTTTTCATGGCATTTACATTTCTCCTTGTCATTGGATTTCTCCTAAATATTATATATATATATATATATATATTTATAAATATGTTTTAAACGAATTACATTCACAATTTTTTTATCGCAGCATAATAATAACTAAACATATATCTATCTATGGGTCGGTAACGATAGCCACGGTTGCTTGACACGATTTTCAATTCTTGTTTCTAAGTAAGCGTGAAATTATTTTTATTATTAATATTATTACCACTACTAATGACATATATATATATATATATATATATATATATATATTCTAATCTGAACAACTCAATAAATGAGCAAATCGTAAAAAATAATAAAACTGTGATTATTCTATTTTTAAATTAAAATTTTATAGCTCTAACTTATTTTGGTGCTCTTCCAATATGTGCTCTACCGCGAAACTGTGATCTACCATATTCCAATACGTGCTCTACCGTGAAACTAGCCTTATAAGGCTAATTAATGAAAATATCATGACTTAACCTAACCAATCGTTAGGTCAACTATACGCCCTTGACGATTGGTTAGGTTAAGTCGTGATATTTTCGTTAGTTAGCCTTATAAGGCTAACTAACGTACCTGCTGCTAATCCGAATAATCTTAGGTAGATCACGTACTGGAATGTAAATTTTAAGGTAGAGCACATATTGGAAGAGCACCCTTATTTTATAATTTTGTTAACTGTATTTTATATATATATATATATATATATATATATTTGTGACACTTCTCCTGATTAGCTTATCGTAAACCTTGGAAGGCAAAAGCTGAAGCCTCCTTTTTTTGTTTAACGGACAAATCACCAAACAAGTTTATCAACAAAACGTACAAGATTCGAGTTGGGGCCCCTTCTGCGCAAATAACATATAACCCTTCATCAGCATATACACGTGTTTTCTAATGTGTAAGTGACCATATATATATATATATATATATAAAATACAGGTTTTCCCGCAAAGGTTAAGACTATCTCTTCAGTAAATAATTTTTACAGAAAGGTTCTCTTGTAACAAGAGAGACAAATATTCTAAAATTATTTTATGTCAGTTTGGCACAACACACACAATACATGTGTTTTCTAATCAGCATGCTGCTATATAAGCAAATAAACCCGTAATGGACAAGACGTCTTCCACAGTATGTATATTTGTTTTTAACCTTCCAAAGCATGACAATGAGTTTCCCGAAAAAAAATAGACAAACAAGATATGGCATGTATCTTAAATTTATTTTTCGCAAAAAAACGAATTGAATTTTTCGGGAGATAAGCATTGCCTTCATGACCAACCACTTTTCCCAAATCTTAAATCAATATGTCTTCAACGATATGGAATATCACAGAAAAAAATAAAATTTGTATCAGATTATGGCACGATTCGCGGGGCAGATGGCCCGCCCAGATTTGACGGAGACAGCCAATCACTACACTGTGCCCAGGACCACGGTTGGGGTGCATACAGGACTACAGCTAAGCACCGCCCAAATTCATGCCCAGACTTCATGGAGTTAGCCAATGACAACACTGTTGGGAGGAGCCAGGTCCTCGGGTTGGTTGAAAATGCAGGCCTATGTTCTAATCTCAGCCCAAAATTCACCGCTAGCCAATAGGGTGCCAAGGTTCGCTCTTGTGGTTTGATCGCGCGCCCCTTTATAAAGAGCGAATCACAGCGCAGAGATGCAGTTTCTCCAGCTAGCGATTTCTACAACAATGACTGAGCTCTACGAATCACCCGACCTGATTGGCGAAAGCGATATTTACGGGCAAGCAGCATTGCACCTCTTCAACGTTGCAGATCGGGGGGATGTCCTATCAACACAGAATGTTATGGAAATTTGTGGTGATATGCAAGAACCGTTCAATGAAGACGTTATCTAAATGTGAGTAACTTATAATTGTCAATCTAATCTTTTGTTCTGAATTTTTCTACAACGTAAAATTAGTCCCATTGTTTTTGCCTGTTTCTCGATAATTTAAAGATGAATTTTTCTCGTTTATAATATAACGACCTAACCTAGCACAATTGAACCTAACCGGGTCACATTTATATATATCGCTTCATTCAGTGTTAATTAGCTAATAAGTGCCATAACAAACACGTTTAGAAATTAGTTTGTGCTTTATTCTTGGCCTATATATATATAAAACGTTTCAATCGGAATTAACTTTAAAATGCCACAATAATTGCGTTTTGCAAAATATTTTCAATTATTCTCAACCTCCTTCGTCGTTATTTCCGCATATATATATATACATATATATATACGGCGTGTTTATATTTGTACATTTCTTGTACAGGTAGGATTTTAGAAATATTATAACTTTTAAGAATTGCCTGCGTTTTGAAAAATAATTTTCTCTTTATTTTTATTTAATCTTATAGGACCGGGATGGAACTTGAGCGTGTTATTGCCACTTTTGATGAAAGGGGAATAAATGCTATGGATGCTTCTCCGAACAGCCTATCCAGCGAAACAGAAGGCTCAGTATTGAATCACAGTCGGTCAAGCGAGATTGCAGACGAGCTAATGTAAGTGTTTTTAGGTTATATAGTATGTTTTTGGAATCGTGAACAATAAGATTGGGTAGGCTTGGATATATATATATATATATATACATATATATGATGAATAAAACCAGAAGGGAAACGAAACACAAAGTGGTGCTCAAGCGCGTTCGTCTAATGACATCCTCAGGATGTCCCTTCGTGGTTTTATTCATCATAAATATTTTTCGTGTCAATTTCGTGAAATAATTTCCATACATATATATATATATATATATATATGGTGCACACAAAACGAATTAACCGCATCCAATTTCATGACATTTAGATAAATTACAGGGCTCTCGATAATTTAAAGGTGGATTTTTCTCGTTTATGATATAACCTGGCTTAACCTAGCACAATTGAACCTAATTGGATCACATTTATGTAAATCGCTTCATTCAGTGTTAATTAGCTTATAAGTGCCATAACAAACGCGTTTTCAAATAAGTTTGTGTTTTATTCTCGGCCTATATATATAACGTTTCAATCGGAATTAACTTATAAAAGGCCACAATAATTGCGTTTTGCAAAATATTTTCCATTATTCTCTAACTCCGTCGTTATTTCCGCATATATATATATATATATATATATATATGGCGTGATTATATTTGGACATTTCTTGCACAGGTAGGATTTTAGAAATATTAAAACTTTTAAGAATTGCTTTCATTTTGAAAAATAATTTTCCCTTTATTTTTACTTAATCTTATAGGACCGGGATGGAACTTGAGCATGTTATTGCTACTTTTGATGAAAGGGGAACAAATGCTATGGATGCTTCTCCGAACAGCATAACCAGCGAAACAGAGAGCTCAGTATTGAATCACAGTCGGTCAAGCGAGATTGCAGACGAGCTAATGTAAGTGTTTTTAGGTTATATAGTATATTTTTGGAATCGTGAACAATAAGATTGGGTAGGCTTGGATATATATATATATGGTGCATACAAAACGAATTAACCGCATCGAATTTCATGACATTTATTTAAAATACAGGGCTCTCGATAATTTAAAGATTAATTTTTCTCGTTTATAATATAACCTGACCTAACCTAGCACAATTGAACCTAACCGGGTCACATTTATACATATCGCTTCATTCAGTGTTAATTAGCTTATAAGTGCCATAACAAACGCGTTTTGAAATTAGTTTGTGCTTTATTCTCGGCCTATATATATGACGTTTCAATCGGAATTAATTTATAAAAGGCCACAATAATTGCGTTTTGCAAAATATTTTCAATTATTATCTACCTCCTTGGAAGTTATTTCCGCATATATATATATATATATATATATATATATATATACATATATATATGGCGTGTTTATATTTGAACATTTCTTGTACAGGTAGGATTTTAGAAATATTAAAACTTTTAAGAATGGCCTGCGTTTTGAAAAATAATTTTCTCTTTATTTTTACTTAATCTTATAGGACCGGGACGGAACTTGAGCGTGTTATTGCAACTTTTGACGAAAGGGCGATAAATGAAATGGTAGCCACCCCGCTTAGCCTACCCAGCGATCCAGAAGTCGTGGTACTGGCGCACATCCGGTCAAGCGAAAGCGAGGTCATCGAGGAGACTATGTCAGTATTTTTTTAGGGTAAGAACAAAACATGATATATTTCTATTTATTAAAAGTAGAAAACATGTACAAAAACGGTAACAGCATCCGCTACATAATTCTTAATGGATACAAATGTGTATATATAGGTTTACACAATATACATCTTACACATTACATGGGGTACTAACATATGGACCCTTTTCTTTATCTGTCTGCATATATATTTATCATTCATATTTGTGTCGCATAAATCGAATAATTTTAAAAAATTCATAAATCCCTTCCCACGTGATATATGCATGAGAAACAAAATAAAATACATTCCACATGTTTCAGTATAATATTCTTGGAAACGATATAGACCAAATAATCTCTGGTACGTTTATTTGCGCTATGAACTTCACAATTGCCGAGTCATTCCATGTTGGAAATCCGAGTGAATCGAAATAGTACATTCTTTCCTTAGTTTAAAATAGATTGCAAACCATTGAATACCCTCACCCCCCACAATGTCGGTGTTAACTATAACCCCGTACCAATTTCTCGAACTAGCCAGCTTCAGTATTTCATTCTTCGGGAACACTCCGATAAATTTTGAGCGCGCGAACCAGTCACCTTTCATGGCTCTCTGGAGTGTATTCGCGTCCATTTTAAAAATCTGTTGTGACGTTCCTAAATTTATCTACTTCTATTAGGGCTTGCGACTCGAGGTATACTAGTACACTAATAGGGGCGTCTATAGGTTTGGCAAACTCCAGCCTCACTGAGATGGTACCGCTCTGTTGGGGGTTTAAATGCGTATTTACGCCAGCAGTTAAGTCAGGCGTAATGTCAAATGAGTAGATTAAATTCTTCAACAAATTCTTTCTGTTATGCCGAAACCAAGTTCATCACACGCACCTGTATTATGAGCCAAAGTACTATAAGCTCTCGCGCAGAGCGGGAACACGCATCTGTTGAGTAATCCATATCCATTACCCCACCCAGGCGATGCCATTTACGTATAGAGTAATATTTTTAAGGCCGAAATTCTCGAATTTTAAGGCACTCTTTTTATAATTTCCATTCGTCGAGGCGTGGTCTTGCATTCCAATTAAAATCCTTTTAGGTAGGACTCCAAGAGCAATGTTTTCTAGCTGTTTCGTTGCCAGCCCTGCGGGAATCGTGTACAGTTTGATCTGTACCCTGTTAATTGGATATTTCACTGTGGCATATATCAAATCTTTCTCAATTTCTATTTGCTTCGGGGAGCTTAATTTCACTCGGCGTATACGCAAATACGTTTCCATAATGTGTATCACAACGGGTTTCGCGCCTTCTTCTTGGTCTGCCCCCAGATTTATGCAGATCTCAGGGTTCGTGCGTGTAAGCTTCAATTTCATATCTACCCCGTTCATAAGCAACGTCTCATGGAAAGTAAAGTCTGTATGCATGCGTCCAAAGCACTCGTATATCTTTTTTTTAGAATTTTTAAATTTATCCTTTATTCCATTTTCATCTTTAGTGTGGTAATACCCCTCGGCGGATAAAAAGGTGTCCTTCGCTTCTTTTGAAAAGTTGAGGACATTTTCCAGATAGGCTCGTAGGTGATAGTACCCCGTACCTGCCGAGATGTTAGTCTGATTTAAATATACGTCACACTGACTGAATATGGAGTGCAGAAAGTTGGTTTCAGGGTAGGCAGCGTAACTATCATCGCATCCGTTCCGTCAGAATGGGCTATGCTTAGTTTAGCATACATGTGCATGCAACTCGGGTCAAAAAAGTAAGGGCCTGAGCTGGGTATCACGAATTCTATAGGGGCACTGGGTGAACTAATTGTGTTTAACGGTTAATTGTAATAAAGTCACTATGTTCAATAGAGACCTGAGTAGGTATATCAAAGAGGGACAGTTCCGATTTACAGCACTGTGAACTACACGGATGATGAAACGTGCCATGACGAGTCAGAAATAGTGCCACCTTCCTCGCGAGTATTAGTCAATCTATGATTCGTGAGAGTAGCGTCCTCAGCTTATATCAGATAAAAAAATGATCAGCCATAGGTTTCATACGCTTAGAGCACTTCTTTTTTGGTTTCCTTTTACGTTTAACGCCACGTGATGGTAACCCCTTCTTCCTAGCAGATCTCTTCTTCTTTCCACCACGTGTTGGTAACCCCTTTTCCTAGCAGTTCTCTTCTTTCCGCCACCACGCATTTTTCTCTTCGCATCTTTGATGATTTCATCCCGTACGTTTTAAATGTTTTTAGAGCTTCTTTAGGCTTAGTGCCGCCAATATGTCCTCTGCCGCGTTAAAACCTGTTTGTAACGCCTTCCTCCCTAGGTACCTGGCCCCCCTCTTCAACAGTGGGACAGCGGTGCGTAGTATGGATGAAAAAATGGACCCAAGTCCACTACCACGCTGGTATCTCACCCCTCGGTATACTGTGAAAGGCTTTCTGTCCATTATAACTCAGTGCGTCGAAAGTGCAGCTTCACTGTTAAGCCGTCACCGAATGGGAAATTTTTACCCTCAATCGTTCTTATATATATTGAGATATTGGTTATTAGATTAGTTGCGACATTCACATAATGGGGTATGTCATATGTAATACTCAACTCCTTCCTCTATGGTTGGGGATGTGCTATGCGTAGCAGGCGTGCCTGGGTATCCCCAACAAACTGGTGTATTGCTATAAATATAGCACATGTCTGGAGGCTGAGAGCTTACATCCAATTTCTCCATCTTCAATTGATACACTAAGGTGGACAAGTCATGGTGCCTCGTGAAAGGTGTCTCTTTGGAAGGCTGCTCGATATCGCCCCTCGGTTATAATTTTGAACACTCTTCCGTCTTTAAGATTTCTGTTAACCTTTGATTTTAGATTAGAGTATGTGCAGGGTTTCCTTTGTTTACGATTTCGTATATAAATCATTCGTAAGTGAGTTTTTTAAACACACGTTTAAGTCTCTCACAACATCCTCACCGAACCATAACGACCCGGTCCTAGTGTACTGTTGTACTGAAAAACTGTGCAACCTTAGTCCGGGCGATACGTATAGTTTCATCCCGAGTTAACCCGGCTTTTGCACACTCATACAGTTCTAAGAATCGTAAAAACGGTATCTTTATAATCAATATTTAAAAAGAGGGTGTCCAACTGAATTTCACATATCCCCACCTCATACGAATCACGACCCAACTCAATGGGTCCATGGAGCTCTGTTACAAAGTTAGCTAGTTTGTTGTTAGGGTGTACAGACAGGGACGAGGAGGACGAGAGTATGACGTAGAAATGGTTAGAAGGCATGCGGCATACTAATTAAGCTTCATTACTGCATCAGCTTTTATATAGGTATTGAAGCTTTCTGGGTAACCTAGCCATTTCACCAGGTACAATTTTCTCTTTCCTGTACCTTTGCTTCCTAAAATTTTCTGAATTTTAAACACATTTTTGGCTAAATTAAATGCCACTCTCTACAATTCCTCGCGGTAAAAGCCTCCCGAGATCTCTTCTCCATTCAAATCTTCAACGTAATACATCATTATCTCACCTTAGGTTTCATAACCGTAACTTTAAAAATCTCGCGTGTCCATCCTTGCTCAAAACGCTTCGCGAATTTATTTCCCGAACGTGACAGCCTTACATAGTCATTGATTTTGAAATGCGCAGAGTGTGGTGGTGGTAACGGCACTCCATCTCTTCTCGGGCGCATGCCTCTTTCCAAAACATCGTTAGGCGTTGTACCGATCGTACGATGGTGTGAACGATTGTAGGATGAAGCCAATGAATCGAGAATGTTTATACATCTTTGTGTTTTTATGTGTAAAATATCGGTGCATGCCTTCCTTTATGATACGTTGAAATGTTTCAGCTAAAGAAGCCTTATGTATAGAATTGGAAGTGTAATAGCTGATATTAAACGCTGACAGCATGTTCTGAAAAGCACGCCCTATAAATTCTTTTCCCATATTTGTACAAAAATAGCCAGGAATCCTGTTTTCTTTCAACATCAGCGTTTTGGCCGCTTTAGCAACTGTTTCAGGCGATTTATTTTTCAGGGGAATTAGCCACAGGTATCTAGAGAATACATCTATTATGAATAGGATGTAACGGTAGCCATCGTTACACTGAATATCTTTGCATGTCTGTTAAATCTGCCTGCCAAATAGAGTCAATCGAGGCGGCTGTTGTCTTGGCTGTTTTAAACCTTTTTCTCACCGGTTTATGAAGTGTATAAGCATCCTGCCCCGCAAAAATCTCTCAACATCTTTTTTCCTTACACCATAAACACCTCTGTACAATCTATTAACGCCACCATAGGATGCGGGTTAGAAATGTCATAATAGTGCTTACTTAATACGTTAGCCATTTGCGTATTTTAGAGGCACGTGGATAAGGTTGGCCGTCTACTCTCTTCTTTCTCCTCTTCAGAGACACTGCAGCTGCTGGGGGCGAAGGTGTACTCAGTTGTGACACGTGCGTGCATGTTCCAAGTCTTTTAACCTATTCAGATTACCTATCAATGTTTTGGGGACATTTATTTGTTGTAGTCTTGCTTTAATATGCCTCCATCCTGTTGGTGAGGGCCTATCCCACTTTCTCACCAGATCATGAACAATATCAACGATATTGGACCTTGTACCCTTGTTCCTTCAACAATGACCTCGCCTGTATCGGTCCACTGTATGATGGGGTCCTCACTCAATAGATTATAAAGACTTAGCCCTTTATTCCTCAATGTATGGGGGAGGCTTTTTAGCACATGTTCGATGTGCTGTGTTCTGCTCTTTGGTTGCCAGGTCCTGTGTCGCTATGCTCAGCGCTACTCGAGCTGTGCCTCACGGGGAGCTCTGTAGGATGCTTATAATCTTCGTACTCATGAAGAAATTTCTGCAAAGCCTCTTGGTACAAGATCCTTTTCTCATCAGGTGCCTTTTCACTGTTTAATAGGGCTAGCAACTCACTTTCCATTCTTTTAAGCCTACTTTTACGGGGTTCTAGAACCGCATCTGGACTTTGTAATGAAGCATACACCTCGTGCGGATCACAACCACCTTCTTCATTATATTAATCTAGTCAGTAAAGGTCCCAAAATTGAAAATAAGATGGGCAGGAACAACCGCCTCTTTGTACAATAATACGCTTTTTCTTACCCACAGTCTGACTTTTATGGCGAGCGTCCGTATTATGTTCTTGTAACGACGTAAGCGAGTCTTCTGAGAGGATTTCATTGGAACATTACATTTTATAACATTAAGGCAGATTTCACAGATGCATTTTAAAAAGTCAGAGTCGATATTTTTAACAAACATCTGCTGCAATGCTCGAGGCAGCGTTGATAGATTTTTATTAATTCGCGGTATTTCTTTAGCCTATTCGTCATTCTGGAATATACACGGTTTCAGGTTCGCTTGGAAATATATTCGTTCTTAGAAGCACCCTAAACGTGTTTCGCGGGTGAAGGTCACAAAGCAAATATCCATAACGTTGGTTTGTGGCCTCTTTATAAACCTCCAAAAACTCCTTACGCTGATTCGGAACATTTGACTGGCTAATACCCCAATTTGTGACACATCTCTACGTTGCGCGAATAAGACTAGATATTGCGTATTTAGCGACACATCGCGCATGTATCTATTTTTGAAAAATAGATTCTGATTGATGAAGAACACGCTTATGTTAAGGTGGTGGGAGAATACTGTAAATGTCTCGGCAAACGTTTTATCCATCTCCAACATGAGTCGTCAATTACGATGACTGTATGTTCATTTCCCTTTAACGAATTAACGTCATAGACCCCCTTGTGGAACAAAACTCATCTTGGTACTCGTTGAACACTGATTGGTATGTCGAATAGCACCATATAACTTTATGCACAAATTTTGAGAACATTTCCCCCTTTTCTTTAATGATTTAAGCATAAACACCGTTTTACCACAACCTGTAGGTCCAGATATAATACATGTGGATGGGCTCGTGAACCTGAATTTTTCTACAGATTCCATTTCTAACACGTCACACCCCTAAGTGGGTCATTTACAAAATATTACAAATAACGAGTTGCTCCTTATATTTTGTTTTCTTCTTCCACAGAACCGTGAATGACGACGATGTACAGCCCCCATCATCGATATCACGGATGAACCCGTTGACCGTGCATCTACAGTACCCACCCGCCGATGAGCCCTCACCAGCGACCTGTAGCACGTTCAAAGCGGAGGTGTGATGACGAATCCTCCACGTCAGGTATAAAGCGTTCCAGGGTTGTTGGAACACCGGTAATAGAACCCCACCCTCAACGTCTTACGCAACAACCCCAATAGAGCTTCCGCCAATATACCCCCTTATTCATCCTCCACAGCAGCTCCCCGTTCTGTTGATGCTGCAGTAATAGAGCCCCAACCCTCAACGTCTTACGCAACCAACCCCACAACAGCGTCTTCCCAAATATACCCCTTATTCATCCTCCACAGCTGCTCCCCGTTCTGTTGAGGATGGTATAACATTCGAGTTGGTGCGCACCGCAACCCCAACCCCAGCCTTGACTAGAAATCGGTATATAGTCAGGGTTGATCCTAGATCCATGTATAGCAACGGTATTGAACACGGACTACGTCGCGTGTAGAACGTATTGTAGAGTTTGCCCTTCAGAACCGCGACGAGCGTG
This sequence comes from Bathynomus jamesi, assembly GCA_023014485.1. Lineage (NCBI taxonomy): Eukaryota > Metazoa > Arthropoda > Malacostraca > Isopoda > Cirolanidae > Bathynomus > Bathynomus jamesi. The sequence continues at coordinate 456,511 of JAJOZX010001924.1, read as the reverse complement.
AAGTCAGGACGAGGCTGTCCTTCGGATTCGGGTCAGATGATGGTGATGTAGATGATTTTTGGGTAGTAGCCATTCAGGCGTTTGGCGGCTGAAGATGTAGAGTATATATTAGGTCGTATAATGCAGGCCTCAAAGTAGTATAGCCTTCAATATGGACAACTTCACGGTAAATATTGACCGTGTATTCCGTGTTGCGGGTCATAGTGCCACACCGTATACTCTTAACTTCAATTCTCAGGCTATTTAGACGGCATATAAACGTCGATCGTGGTTGCGGCTTTATAGCAGTAGTCTTAGCGTATGTTTACTGTACTAAATACGATCCGAAAATTTGGTTGCCTACGGTCGTGGAGCGTGCCCGTAAACTAGCTGTAGACTGTGAACTTGAGTTTGACTGTAATATGGGTCCTGAAGAGCTGAGAAGGGTAGAACAGGAAATGAATGTTCGTATAGTTGTATTTGGACTGGATGATCGTCGTAGAACTGTGTATGTTTTTAAAAGCTGTGTGAGAGATCGTACAAGCCCCTACTTATTTTAGGACTGTCAGGACAACATATCTCCCCATCCGTAATATAAGGTGCCTTTACGCGAGTTATGACAAAAGTCGAAAATATGGACGACATCATGATTTGTGTAAGGGGTGTCTCGAGTTTGCGGATGATATAGTGAAACATTGTAAAGTGCCACATGGTATGTGAGCAGTGTAAAAGCCCAAATGTGAAAGCCGTGTAGTTGAAGCTGAGAAGAGGGATTGTAATGTGTGTAGACGCACATTTTTCAATAATAGCTGTTTTGAGTTCCATAAATCAATTGGCACGTGCAGGAAAATGAGAATCTGTGAATGTGGTATGTTTCACATGATGGATAATTGGGGAAATTTCAAGCACAAATGTGACGAAATTCACTCTACATGCCATGAGAAATATAAGGCGGATGGTGTAAAGCATGTATGTTATATGAAAGACGCAAGCCTAAAAACAACCCTTGTATAACTGTGTACTACGATATAGAAACATACACGAACGCTGAAACCAAAGAGGTTATTCCACATTTACTTGTGAGCCAGACTATCTGTGATGAGTGTATGGAGATCGAGTGTGATGAGTGTCACAAATGTGGTAAACGGACAAACGTTTTTAAAACGAATGTCCACGATAGCCCTGTAAAACTATTTGTGTCCTATATTGTCAAGTTAGCGGACAAGTTCAAAAAAATGACTGTGTATATTCTCGCCCATAACGGGGCAAAATTTGACACAGTTCCTTTATAAGGAGTTGCTTGAGCACGAGTCCTCTGAGATATTTACAGGTGATCCTTGAAAAGAGGCAACAAATTAATACAGATGCAAATAAGAGGTAATGTACAATTTAAAGACACTTTATTATTCACACCTTGTAAATTAGCAAAGCTACCCAAGGTGATGGGCGTAGCAGCTGAGTTTCAAAAGGATATTTCCCTTACACATTCCTCACTAGCGAAACTTTAAATTACGTAGGTCTACCTCCACCCAAACATTACTTTAACTATGATTGTATGAGTACAGATGAACGTGAAGATTTTGATCGATACTACAACAGTTTTAATGAACGTAATCCTTATAATATAGCTGATGAATGTGAGCGTTATTGCGTGAATGATGTACGCGTGCTTAGAGTATGTTTCCAGGCCTTTAGAAGGATGTACATATGTCGTTTCAAATGCGATCCGCTGCAAGTCGCAACCACCATCGCCTCATTATGTTTTACGGTGTTCAAGAATAACTTCATGCCTAAAGACCTTAGCCATTATCCACAGAAACAACCCCGCAGTTATGGGCACAAGGCTATTTACTGGCTCATACACCTAACAGCAGACAGGTGTATACATAAAGCATGCCCGCAACACGGGGAAGTACCCATTAAGGTTAATGGCCATGTTTTTTGGGTTGATGGTCTAAGTGAAAACCGTGTCACTGGCGAGAAGACTGTGTACTCCTTTAACGGTTGCTGGTGGCATGGATGCCCCCGTCCTGAGTGTGGAATCGTAGGAGATATCCACGGTAGATCTCCTGCCGACTGTCTTGCGTGGACGCGCACCCGCGATCAACTTATAGGGCTCCCAGTTCACTCACAAAGTCTTGTGGGAGCATGAATATGATGCACGGATGGAGACAGACGGGCGTACCGTGAAGAAATAAACACGATCAAGCGTTCAATGGTACTGGATCCTCTCAAATGCGGTGATAGCTTGTTCGGGGCGTACAAATCCCTTCAAGCTATACTTTCCGCCTACGGAGGGCGTGAAACTCCATTACTACGATTTCTGTTCTTTATACCCCTACGTGATGAAGAACAATCCGTACCCGTAGGTGCGCCTGAAAATGGTGGGCCTGCCTACCCTCCATCAACGATTTTCAAGAAATTTGAATGGTACTATTTCGGCCTTTCTTTCGTAGACGTGCTCCCCCTCGCGATTTATGGATGCCGATCTTACCCGTCGTTATAGATCACAAACTCATGTTTCCCTGTGCGTGAAGTGCGCAGAAGAGAACAATGGTGATTGTGGCCATACACCCACCAGCGTAAGATCAGAGGTGTATACACAAGCCCTGAGCTGGCCCTAGCCGTTCGCCATGGGTATAGAATAATGAAGATACATGAGGTGTGGAGGTTTCAGAAGCTACCCAACCTTTTCACACCATATATAAACGCATTTTTGAAGGATAAGGTTGAGGCGTCAGGATATCCGCGAGGGGTTGAAACCGAAGATGAAAAAACGTCTTATATTCAGCGTTACCGTGACCACGAAGGTATACAACTTGATCGCCCAAATTGTAAAGAATCCTGGCAAGCGCTTTAGTGCAAATTGTGCCTAAACAGTCTTTGGGGAAAATTTGCACAGAATACCGGTAAAGGGAACGTTCATTTGGCGCAAAGTTATAGTGAAGTCTGGGATTACGCCAACGCACCCGATAAAGAGGTCATGGAGATTGTGAATGTAGGTAATACTTACATAATAAAATACAACAATACTGAATTGGCCACAGATACCTCACGGGTTACAAACATTCTTGTAGCCAGCTTCACAACAACGCGTGCATCAAACTTTGAGGTCTATTGCATTCTCTTGGGTGGCGGGTTTTGTATGCCGATAGAGATAGCGTGATATTCACAGCGAGGAGGGGTGAATACATGCCTGGTATTGGGGAGTTCCTCGGTGAACTAACTGACGAGATCAAGGATGAGTATAGGGACAACGCATACACCGACTCGTTTGTGTCAACAGGGCCAAAGACCTATGGGTTACGGGTGAGGATAGGGAATGAAACGAAGTATTTCGTGAAGGGTAAGGGTATCACGCTTAACCAAGCGAATCGGCCGGTCGTCAACTTTCATTCGCTGAAGGAGTTAGTGTGCTTGGAAGATGATGATGAGGGTGGCCGTCCGCCCCAACTGACTGTAGGCAACCATAATTTTCGGGCGCAGAAGCGGGGGGGGCGTGAAGGAACTTAGGGGTACAAAGGTGTGCCGTAACACCTATAGGAAACGCTACCAGGTGCCAGGTACTTATGACACCGTGCCCTTTGGATACCATAATCTTTGATATGTCTATTTCTAACTTAATTATTACACGTATTTGTAAATATCTACATCCTGATTTTTTCGTTTCAATAGATTATGGTGTGACTCACTCCTCCCGGGGCATACGAGTTCGAACAATCCCATTCACGTTTCATCAGGATGATTCACCCCGCCCGTCGAGCTGATCTTGTTTCCTGTGGCTCATAGTCATCTCAGAGCTTGCACCGAGTGGTTGTGTCATAGTCATCTCGAACAGTGTGAACGTGCAAATACGATGGAACTCCCTTTGAGAAGCATTCTGAAAGCCTCGTACGACGTCTCCGTGATGAAGTCATTGCGCGTGTTCAGGCGAGAAACCGGCACCATTAACTCTGTGCTTGAAACGATTTGCAAGCATGCAAGCAAACGTAACGTTATTTATTTAAGTCTTGAGGAGGTGCATAAAATCTTCGTGGTAGTTGAAATGTGGGCTGAGGACCGTTATAAAATACCAGCTGACGTAGATACAATAAGAAAGGTGATTAGTGACGCCTCCTCACATACCATTGTTTGTACATTGAATGTAAATAACGAACACCCATCCCTTGATATACGACTGATGTGGAAGAACACAGCTGATAATGGCGTTCTTGTTCCTACACGAAACCGTTTCATCCTCGACAGAATGTTTGAGATGGTCGGATTCCGTAAGCTGAAGCCTATATTAGATGCGCGTGTTACAGACATGATTTATTTTGACACGGTACTTGAGTACGCTTACACCGCTCTGCTCGACGAATTTGTTGAATGTAGGAATGAACAGGGGGAGAACGGTCTAGATCTGAATGCATATTTAAAAGGTTTAGATTCTTCGAAATATCCTGAGCTTTGGTACAAAGCACTTGAGAGGTACAGAGCTGAACTCGCCTACACTGTTCACCCTGAAGAACTGTACCTCTATATAGTGGATAGGTGTCGTTACGATTTGGTAGAATATTTCCAATCCCGTTATGCCGAGTGAAGAAGAGTTCACGATTGAAAAGATCGGGGCGTTAAGAAAAAGCCCCCGATTGGAAAGGCATGATTATAAACTTGTATTTAATGTTGTGGTTAACGATGAAATTTTTGTGCATGCTTTTGATTGTGTTCTAGCTGTGCTTAATGATAACTTGCCCGCCGAGTGTAAAGTGGGTACAAAAATAGTATTGAACGATATGAAAGCCATTTATATCGAGTATAGACCGCCGCATCAGTTAAACGGTGAAGTGTTGCTTGGACGGTTTTACCACATCGTACAAAGTAATGGCGATGTGGATATAGACTCTGTTATATGCGAATTTAGCGTTTGCACCGTAGAACGTAAAGACAATATATATATATATATTTTTCCTGTAATAAGATGATTATACGTTTTGTATGTATTTTCCGGTACTAATATGATCATACGTTTTGTATATTTTGAATATAATTTAATATAACTATATATTTTTCCAATATTTTGTTAATACTATGTTTTGTATGATTATATGTAATTAATATAACTATATATTTTCCTGTACTAATATTTTGTTAATACTATGCTTTGTATGATTATATATTTTCCGTTCTATTATTTGACCATATATATATCCCATTGTATATCCATTAATTCAGCTAAAATAAACAGAACGTCGTATTGGTGTTTTATTTATACCTTGAACACGATTATATCACTTGTTTGGTTTCGGTTTTCTGAATATTTAATTAATTGCTATTTGTCAAATCGGCCTTCTAAACCAACTGGAATATATGCTTTAAATAAATAAGTAGCGAAGCTGACAGCTCATCTTTCTAAGCCAGATGACAGAAGAATATATGAATAATGAAATACATGGCGAAAACTGGCAACTCAGCCTTCTAAGTCAACTGGCTGAATAATATATGGAATAATTAAATAATTGGCGCAATCTGGCAACTCAGCTTTCTAAGCCAACATTAATATATGCTTTAAATAAATAAATAACGAATCTTGCAACTCAGCCAACTGGCTGAATAATATATGGAATAATTAAATATTTAATGCTATCTGGCAACTCAGCCAACTGGCTGATTAAGCCAACTGGCTGATTAGGGGCCTATAAGAGAGCGGCGGGTGGCTGAAGAACCCTTCCTCTAGGTCCTCTCCTCTTCCTTTCTCTCTCTCTCGCTGCCCCTTTGGGGGTGCCTTGCAAGAAAGGGGGTGGGGGTGGCACTCTTGCAACACTATGCAATTGCTCTGCACTCTGGCATTTTGCGCCCACACTACTAGTTCAACTGTACTACACACCCAAGACCCCTAAAAGGAACAGTATAACAAATAAAAACTGCCATACATTCTTCATACAACAGAATTTTTAATAAAATCTACAAATAAACGAGTACACAAACAATACTGACGTTGTTCCATATGTTGCATTTCATTTCAGCTTTTATTTAGTAAAGGAAAACAAATCTACCAACAAACACACACCATATATGTATAAAAGTGAGCACTAATACAAAGAGCGTTATGCAGTACATTCATTGTATATATATGATGTTAATGACAGATTTTGCTGAGAATGCGTTGCAAACTGTCTTTTATTTCGCCTCTTACAGCACATAAGGACCAGATGAGGCCTGTAAAATATTGCAAATTATTCCGTTATGGCATTTCATAAAAGAAGTCGTAATATCACTATATATATATATATATATATATATTATATATATAATGCTTAAAAGTTACTGAATTCTTGTACAAGAGGCTTTACTTTTTTGTATATACACGTAGGTCAAATAGTGGAATTGTTTTCGTGGTGTAGAGAAATGCAGCTTAAGTTAGTTTGAAATTTATTAATTATTCATAACTAACATGCAGAGAATTTGCAATTCACTTCATTTCAATTCACATATTTCTAATATGTATATATATATATATATATATATGTATATATATGTGTATATATAAATATATATATATATATATATATATTATATATATATATATATATATATATGTGTGTGTGTGTGTATATATACACACACACACACACACACTGAGCGGCAGAAAAATCGGCCCACTTGGAATATCGCGAAAATAAAAAAGTGGGCAAGCTTCTGTTTATAAAAGTTTTAAAATTCGAAAATATAGTCTATGAGGCAACCAAATAACAAGACAAAACAACGTCAGCTGCGAACACACTAGTTGTAACGAATTTTCAACTTCTTTTAAGAATTCGACACTCTGACATTTAGTTGCTCTTAGAATGCTAGTACTTCCACTTTTATCTTCCACTGGTGAGAGTAGGCATTTGCGTTTAAGTAACAGATATAGTTCTAATTCTTTTTGGTTTGGGTGTCCAATGGGGACGAGTATTATTCACGACTTTCTCTTGTTCTTCGCCACACACTTTCTCGTCCATCGGATGTTCGAGGATTAAATCTTGATTCGTCCGTGAACAATACTCGTCCCCATTGACATGCTCACGAGCGAAAGCAAGACGAGCATTGCGGTGCCGTGGATGTAATTCCGGGCCCACTGCTGGACGTCTAGCATGTAAGCCACTTTCCATAAGTCTCCTCCTAATGTTCGCTCCGATACACTGACGTCTCGAAACCTTTCCAGTTCATTGCGAACGTTTATGGCAGTCAAGCGACGATCTCGCAAAACACTCAAGACGATGAAACGATCGTCACGGGCAGATTTGCAGCGCGACCTTCAATATCCTGGTCTTCAGGTGTACTCTCCTGTCTCCACATAACGTTGGTAGACATGTCGAACCGTTGTTCTTAGAATTCCTAGCGTATCAGCGACGTAACGCTGGCTCCAACCATCTTCAATTGGGGCGACGACTCTTGCGACGTTCACGGCACTCAAATCCATTGTAAATGTCCAATTCTGAAATCCAAAAGAATTAGAAGCCTACTCCCACCAGTAGAAGAAAAAAGTGGCACTAGCAGTTTAAGAGCAACTGAATGTCAGACTGTCGAATTCTTAAATGAAGTTGAAAATTCGTTACAGCTGGTGTGTTCGCAGCTGACGTTGTTTTGTCTCGTTATTTGGTTGCCTCAGACTATATTTTCGAATTTTAAAACTTTTATAAACAGACGTTTGCCCACATTTTGCTTTTGCGATATTCCAAGTGGGCCGATTTTTCTGCCGCTCAGTGTATATATAGAATATATATATATATATATATATATATATATATATATATATATATATATATATATATATATATATATATAACAGAATCGACAAGTGGACGGAAGTGAACACTATGAAATTTAACATTAAGAAATTTCAACTGTTACTGTACGGAAAAAGGGAGGACCTAAAATCCATAGAATAAATACTATACCCTAAATGGAGAGGAAATTCAGAGAAATTCTAGAGGAAAAGATTTAGGAGTTGTAATGACTGACGATGCGAAATTTGAAATACAAAATAAGATAGCAGTAAAGAGAGCAGAGAGAGTAACTGGGCAGATACTGAGAATCTTTAAACGAAGAGATAGGCATACAATGATTTCTCTATTGAAAACACTGATCATACCTAAATTGGAATACTACTCGGTCCTAACATGCCCATATAAAAAGAAGACATTAGACAACTAGAAGGGATTCAGAGAAGCTTCACAGCCAAGTTCAATGGGTGCAAAGAACTAAATTACTGGGAAAGGTTACGCGAATTAAACCTATATTGACTGGAAAAGAGGAGAGAGAGGTACACCATTATTTACACTTGGAAAAATAATTGAGAAACTAGTCCCTAATCTTACTCTGATCCCTATAACTTCCGAAACAACAGTGGAAAGTAGAAAAGGAAGACTGTGTCGTGTTCCCAAATTATTGGCTGGACAGGGAACATCCTTCATCCTGAATGAAAATAGGGACCAAGTGTGGTTTACGTCCTCCTGTGGTGCCTAGTGTAGTTTACGTTCTCCTACATTATCCTAGTGCAGTTTGCGTTCCCCAGCTTTGTCCGCGTATACCTAATCAAATAAAACGTTAAAAGTGACGAAAATATTATGACAACCTAACCAATCGTCAATTTATAAAATAAATAAATATATATATATATATATGCATATATAACTGCAATGACCGCGCAGTATATAAATGAATAGAAACGACATAAGTGTTAAGGAACGTTTCCGCACACGAGGAGGAGAGATAACGAATAATGAAAAATGAGGCGAACCGCCCGGGAATCGAACCCAGGGCCTTCCAATTGCCGGTTGGATGCTCTACCATTATGCTACGGACCTCACTCAATCACAAATCGAAATTCTCCCACATAGGGCAGAAACCAATGCCCTGAGAGGGCACCCTCGCAAATCGTGAATATGCGCATATAACTGCAATGACCGCGCAGTATATAAATGAATAAACGACATAAGTGTTAAGGAACGTTTCCGCACACGAGGAGGAGAGATAACGAATAATGAAAAATGAGGCGAACCGCCCGGGAATCGAACCCAGGGCCTTCCAATTGCCGGTTGGATGCTCTACCATTATGCTACGGACCTCACTCAATCACAAATCGAAATTCTCCCAAATAGGGCAGAAACCAATGCCCTGAGAGGGCACCCTCGCAAATCGTGAATATGCGCATATAACTGCGCGGTCATTGCAGTTATATGCGCATATTCACGATTTGCGAGGGTGCCCTCTCAGGGCATTGGTTTCTGCCCTATGTGGGAGAATTTCGATTTGTGATTGAGTGAGGTCCGTAGCATAATGGTAGAGCATCCAACCGGCAATTGGAAGGCCCTGGGTTCGATTCCCGGGCGGTTCGCCTCATTTTTCATTATTCGTTATCTCTCCTCCTCGTGTGCGGAAACGTTCCTTAACACTTATGTCGTTTCTATTCATTTATATACTGCGCGGTCATTGCAGTTATATGCGCATATTCACGATTTGCGAGGGTGCCCTCTCAGGGCATTGGTTTCTGCCCTATGTGGGAGAATTTCGATTTGTGATTGAGTGAGGTCCGTAGCATAATGGTAGAGCATCCAACCGGCAATTGGAAGGCCCTGGGTTCGATTCCCGGGCGGTTCGCCTCATTTTTCATTATTCGTTATCTCTCCTCCTCGTGTGCGGAAACGTTCCTTAACACTTATGTCGTTTCTATTCATTTATATACTGCGCGGTCATTGCAGTTATATGCGCATATTCACGATTTGCGAGGGTGCCCTCTCAGGGCATTGGTTTCTGCCCTATGTGGGAGAATTTCGATTTGTGATTGAGTGAGGTCCGTAGCATAATGGTAGAGCATCCAACCGGCAATTGGAAGGCCCTGGGTTCGATTCCCGGGCGGTTCGCCTCATTTTTCATTATTCGTTATCTCTCCTCCTCGTGTGCGGAAACGTTCCTTAACACTTATGTCGTTTCTATTCATATATATATATATATATATATATATTATATAAATAAAAGATTGGTTAGGTTAAGTGGTAATATTTTCGTTAGTTTTAACGTTTTATTTGATGGAATCATTTAGAAAAATGTCTCCTAAAGATCCTTGTGTAGTTTACGTTCCCCAACTTTGACCTAGTATAGTTTGTCCCCCTTTTGCGTCAGGGGGACGTAAACTACACTTGCTCCGAAAATAGTTTTGTTGAGAGAGGACCAACACTGGCTTGCACCAATCCCCGATGAGCCGGGCGTACCTGGCTATATGAGGTGGAGAGTACAAGAAACCAACTCACTACTTCACCAGGCCAACTCGAGAGGAGGGGCGATAAGCTTGACCTTTGTGAAATGAGGAATCATCGTACGGAACATTTGAAAGATTGAAATTAAAGGTGTATATATATATATATATATATATATATATATTGCCTCTCTCTCTCTTTCTCTCTCTAGGGAGGCAATTAGAGCCACTTTATACGCTGTCTGAGTAAGAGCTGAACTGAAAGTGATCTTCATACTTTTAGACTTTCAAGCTTTATTCGCTTTTTTCTACACAATATTTATACAACTTTAGCTCGGTTCTTTGGATCTATCTATAATGACTTAGTATAACTTCATATTATTATTGTCATTATTATTACTATTATTATTATTATTATGTGGTTGTAGTAGGAGTCACATGCTGCCGTGTAAAAAAAGAAGCTGATAATAAGCATTTATTTCCATACATAAGAAAGGGGGGCTACGTTGTGTCCCCGTCGTAGCACCCGCAGGTTAGGAGACGTTGGCTCTGTTCAGTAGTTGGATGAGTGACTGTCCTTGTTCAGATGATGTAGCGACCCATACTTCTGATCCAATGTGCATAAAGCTGTATGTCACGTGCATCATATGACTTTGGATGTTACGAAGGAAATTAAACAACTCCGAACATTATTATATTATTCTACACGAATATGCGATTCCGGTTAAGTTCCACAGACCAAGAATTATGCAAAGGGAAAGAGAACGTAAACAGTCTATTTACTTCAGTGTGTGTCAAGCAGTCAATCATTTATGTAAATTACTACTCACACTTCTAATTTAAAACTCCTTATTTTAAAAATCAACATTGTTCTTTTAAGAATAATTATTCTACAATCAAACAACGAAGACACTCGATTGAATATCGAGGTTGGTACTCGTCAAATGATGAAACAGGAAAGATTCCATACGATATATTAACAAGAAACAGATTTCATACGATATATTAAAAAGAAACAGATGGATTCCATACGATATATTAACAAGAAACAGATGGATTCCATACGACATATTAACAAGAAACAGATGGATTTCATACGATATATTAACAAGAAACAGATGGATTCCATACGATATATTAACAAGAAACAGATGGATTTCATACGATATATTAACAAGAAACAGATAGATTCCAGACGATATATTAACAAGAAACAGATAGATTCCAGACGATATATTAACAAGAAACAGATAGATTCCATACGATATATTAAGAAGAAATAGATGGATTCCATACGATATATTAACAAGAAACAGATAGATTCCATACGATATATTAACAAGAAACAGATAGATTCCATACGATATATTAACAACAAACAGATAGATTCCATACGATATATTAACAACAAACAGATAATATATCGTATGGAATCTAACAACAAGCAGATAGATTCCATACGAGATATTAACAAGAAACAGATAGATTCCCGAGATCATTCATTATTACATTGTTCCCTTTATATTTGCAGGAGGAAAATAAAATAAATATAATTAGAAAATAAATAGAATAACTACAATTTTAGAAAAACGGCAAGTTACTAATTAGTACTAGTTTCTAAAATTTTCTGCGAACTACATGAATTAGTAAATGAAGAATGGTTCTACAAACACGTGCTGCAGATACCATTAATTTCATGAAAATTTCACATGTAACTTTACTATTCAAAATAATTGGATTTATATCCTGCCAAAAAAGCTTATCATAATCATAATCATTATCATTATCAATGTTACAATACTACCTCCATTTGAAAAGTACACATTTCGTGTACAGTTAAAGTACGGTATGTTACAGTGACATAATATCGTTAAGTACCTAACTTTATGCAAATTCTCATTTTCCCACAATGTGAGGGTAAGTGCATCCAAAGCAAGGGAAGATTTAGGCTTTTCAGTAAAGGGAGTCCAAAGAAAAAAGCGCACAGTACTAAAAAAATTTCTTGAGAGACCACCAGTGAGCGAGAGTAAAATCAATTGTATTGTTTTATTAGATCAGTGTCATTCAAATATGATACAAAATAAGTCTAATTTGAGTACAACAGTTATCATAGAAAATTTTTCAAACAATTACAAATGTCTTGCCAATTAAAAGAACTATCAAAATAAAATTAAGATAAATGTAGTGATATGGCTGCGCCATTATTAAGGGCACCTACGAAAACCATTACAACTACAAATTTAGAAGTACAATGTATACGGATAAAGACTGAAAATAGAATTTGAATAAAATAAAATAACCATTATCTATTCACAAAATCAAAATTTGTTTCAGAGGCGTACACATCATTCAAATAGGGCACTTGCACGAAATTGAGGGGGGTCCAGACGTCACCGACGCTCCCCTCTAGATCCGCCGATGCAAAGGTTCACCTTTTCTTTGAGGTTAACAGGATAAGTGGTCAGTTCAACCCAACCCAGGAGCCAACAAACAAGATTGAACCTTAACCTCACCAGCTAGTTTGAAATGAATATAAACTTTTTAATACGTCATGACAATTTCAAAGCTCTCCTTTTCACTGAGGATGGAAGCCATAATAAAACAAATTTAATTTAGCTAAGATGCATGAATTTCTCTCATATAGATATATATATGATCTTCAAGTGCAAATACCATAAAAGAGAGATCTGATATGTTCAAAGGAAAAATAAGAAAAGCAAATGATTGAGGAATGAAAATTCTGAGTCCATGTAAAAATTTAACATTTCTTAAGCACTAACTATCTAAGCATTTAGACATAACAAAATAACGAAAAACTTTTGTGAATAAGAATCCTTTATTACACTTTAATGCAAATCAAGATTTACAGGATGTACATTTTAATCATTCTATCTATGAATGGTGGAATGATTAAAATATGTGAAAGTTACGGCAAGTATTATTAAGTGGGCTTAAATAAATATTTATATAACATTAATAAAATCTTTGTTCATCATCTATTTCAAGACAGTTGAAGTCCCAGTTTTATTTTCTATTAAATCAGTTTACTCTGGCTTTCATAATTTGCTTTAGGGCTTCGTTAATTTCTTTCCTTTGTCAAATATGCTTAAAATATTCACTTAAAAAAGATGAGGAAATTTTTAATATTTTTAGGTTTCTAATCTCAGAACTTATCCAGTAATAATGCATGGGTGATTTGTTTAGAAGTATCAACTTTTTTAACATTTTCTGGGGTTCTTGTTTGAATTAGCTTAATCATGTATTATACAGGGTGAGTCAAAAGTCTCCATACATAGGCAAAATGGTCACTTTATTATGCAATCACTTGTAAGTCACAAACTATGCTCTATGTGTGCACAATTACACTGAATGGTTGGTCTCGGTTGGTTCTCGGTTGGTCTGCAACATTTCTAGTCTTCTTGAACTTCTCAATGAGTTTGGCAACGGTGTCTTGTGTGATGTGCGTGCTGGGTGCGTGTCTCCTGTTAAAATCCTCGGCAACCTTGCGACAGCTTCCTGATCCTGCCAGAAGAATAATATCTATACGCTCTTCTTGAGACAACGGCATCTCAGCACATCACCTGCAAAAAAATAAAAAATAAATAATCATTTATTTATCATGACCATTTTGCCTATGTATGGATAATTTTGACTCACTCTGTATTATAAACATGATGAAAAAGATACTTCATAGACTGGTGTATTATACATGGTTTAATAAGTGATAGACTGTTTTCCCTATAACTGAAAATGCTTCCTAAGAGGTTTAACAGCCTTTACACATTTTTCCCATTGTACAGTATTAATACTCTG